>JAJPUD010023503.1:0-19897 GCA_023553655.1 Myrmecobius fasciatus
AGGACTTGTTGACCCCATTTAAGGGCCACTTTCTACCTTTGGTGTCTACCTGGCACCAAATTCTTACCTTAAATCCAAGAAGCTGTAGCATATGCAACAGCCACATCCCAGTAAACCTTCTTGGCAGACAAGCTAAACCAGATTAAGGGTAACCAAGGGGCCTCATGGCTGAGTTAAAGGGGTGTCTATCCCAAGCATGTGAAGACTTCTGGTGGAATGAGTCAATGAGAACAGTTTGTTCCAACAGCCATGGAGGTGGCTGAAGTGGGGACTGTGGAGCTCTTAGAGCTTGGTCAGACATTGAAGAGCCAAGGTCATTCATTGTGCTCTGGGCCATTGCCAGCTGCCCTGACTTTTATCCTGCCACTGGACTTCATTGACTCTGGAACAGAGATAAGCCTGAGGACTTTGTGCAGCTCTTAAATCCAATTCACACTTAAGTCAAGACATCACTCCATAATTTCATTGGTCTTCTTTGAAAATAAAGGATATGCCATCTAGGGGAGAGGAGGGGACTAGGGGTAAAATTTGTAACAGAAAGCTTTGTAAAGATCAATGCTGAGGAACTACCCATACATATGTTATGCAAATAAAAATAAAAAATATATTAAAAAAGAAAAGAAAAGAAAGGATAGACAACTAACTACCCAGGCACTGTGCTGCAAAGAAAAGCAAAAGGTGGAGGCACCTGAAGTAGGAGAGTGGCTGTGGTAACATTGTAGACATCCGGGATTCATAGGCCTGGAGCTGAAAGGGACTTCTGTCATCCTTTGCTTCAGCTTCCTTATTTTCCAGATGGGGCAACAGTTCCAGAGGTTGGTAAAGTGATGTCGCAGATAGTAGCAAGAAACAGAATCTGTCCTGAGCCCCAGATGGAGCAAAAAAAGAATGTGACTAAGGGTAAGAACATGAAAATAGAGGAAATCCCAAACCCATCCATTAATCCCTGCTTTATAGAAAGGAAGGAGAATTGAACAAACCGTCCAGAAGACAGAGAAGTGAAAGATGAAATTGAAAGAGGACTTCTACTTGCTTTTGACTAGATCAGTAGAGTCCAGCACAATACATTTTACTCCTCCCACATGAGTTCTCCTTCCCCTTTAATCATAATTTGGCTAATTGTATCACTATTCTTTCCTGCCAAGAACCTTAGAGTTAGAAGACTTCCTTCTCCTTATTATATGGGCCATTTGCCCTGTTTTTCTTCTTTCTTCAATGCCTGGGTGAATCTGAATCTATTTGTACCCAAGCCTACTCTCATCATATTATATGTGGATTATCTTTCTAAATCCCTTTCTGCCACACCTTCACTTTCACCTGTATGCTTTTGTCATTTCATTATTTTATTCCCCCTCTCAAAGAACATACATAAGCTCCCCTATTGATTATCACAAGTTTGACTTCTTTGGAGAGTTGTCAAGGCTTGACATTTTTATTTTCCTGGCATCCCCTCCCCCCATCTCTCTCTCCATCTCCCATAGATACACATTTTAGAACCTTGGATGATCTAGTTCAATTTAAGCAGAATTTAAATGTCTACATCTCCCTTTTCTGCTAGGATAAGTCCATAGCATCACTTTATAAACCCTTAAAGTTTCATATTTCATTTGGTTCAGCTTTGTAATTATTGAGATACTTTTCTCTATATTCATCTAAAATCTGCCAGTGTGTTCTTTATCTGCTGTCCTTCATTTTGCCTTCCATAGACGGGTAGACTGAGTCTGAGCCATGAGAAGAAATCAATCACATTTGCTCAATCATCTCTCTACCCTGATCATCCCTAGCTCATAGCACATGGTTGTAAGTTCTTAGCAAGGGGGAATCATACCTTTACTGATATTTCTACCTTGTCAGTATCCTTCCTCAAGTTTATTGATAGAAGTGCTAAGGAATAAGCTATTAAGGTGTCTGGAGGTACTAATAAGGTGTTAGAAAGTATAGTTCATCTTGTTTTTAGCTTGTTAATTTTTTTCTTTTTGCACCTATTGGTGATACTGTAGTACCTTCTTATATTAACTACCTTGTTCACTGTTGTATGGGTCTGTGATTGTATCAGTAGAATATAAACTGCTTGAAGACAGGGTGAGTTTTGTTTTGTAATCTAGTCCCTAACCCAGTGCCTTATACACAGTAAATGCTAGAAAACTGTATGTTTTAAATGACAGAACATAGATCTTAAGCTTCTTATAAGCAGATATACTTATGTATCTCCTAATACCTGTCAATAATATTTAGCCTGGCTAGTTTTTGAAAGCAAGGACCTACCAGTAGAGCAGCTCAGATTTTTGGATTAGCATTTTAAAATATTAAGTCTTGTGTTGGGAATTCTTTGGAGTAGGAGGAAAGGAAGAAGGACTTTCAGAAGTTCAGCCAGAAGTTACTTAGCTCAATTTTGGTGTAAAAGCTTGCTTAGAGTCTTATAATTAATTTACCTGTTTATCTCTTATGAAGGAGTTGTCAGGAAGTGTTGTCACTGGTCAAATGACCTTGGCCAAGTGTTTCTGGGTAGATGATGAGTAGTACAACAGTTGCTGGTCTATATTGGAAGAGGGAATTCCCTCCCTGGTAACACCTTACATGAATAAAATCCCAGATTCAGACTTTCCCTCCCCACTCTGCCCTTCAAAAAAGGAGTGTGTGTGTGTGTGTGTGTGTGTGTGTGTGTGTGTATGTGTATTTGCTTTCACCCTTTGAGGACAGTAGGACATGGAAAGAGAGATGGAGGAAGAGGAAGGAAGAAGGTGTATGCAAGATATATACCATCATGTAATGAAGAGGTGTCAAATTCATGGATTTCAAGCTGCTAAAACTCTCTAGAAGTCTAATCCAGATTAAATTGTAAATGGGAAATATTTAACAAAATAAAGTAAAATGCAGTATAACACAGATAATATTAATTTGTAGTTTTCTAAGTCCATTTGTGGCTCACAGGTATGTTTGTAGTCGATTTTGGCACTGTTGATATTGTGTGGACAGCACCCAGCATAGTCTTAGGAAGACACGTGATCATAGATTTAGATTTGGAAAGAACTTTAGAGATCATTTAGTCCCAATTCCTCATTTTACAAATGAGGAAAGTAAGAGATTAAATAACTTGTACCAATCATAAACCTAATAAATTATCTGAAATGAACTTTGAAACAATTTAGCACTTTGTATCCCACAGGACATTGCCCCTCCAAGATAGGGATAAGATAGAACTTGTGATTTTTCATTATTATAGAGAATTCTCAGGTGATAAAAATTTCTCTACCAGAGCTCCTCAGCATCTTCCCTGCACTTGGAGACTTTCAGAGAGTTGTGGAGAGCCCATCACACAGATAATGTGTGTTCAAAGGCCTTCTGGCTTTGAGGCTGGCTCTCTGGAAGCTGAGCCACACAAGTTCTCTGCCTCTCTAGATTTGAATGGTATAATACGTGTTTGTTTCCCCAGGAGATCTAATTAGCCAAATAGAATTCCATAGTTTCTTTTTTTTTTCTATCTATGTAAAGAACAAGTGTAATATAAACTGCTCTTGTCCTGTCCTGCTCTTCACCCACCCTTGCCTCCTTTCAAGTGATCCTGCTGAACTGCTCATTTTTAGTACAAGAAGCAACAGTCTCCAACTCTGATTTAGGTCATCTGCCAGCCACACAGCAGGGTGACGAAGCACAAGCCCGGGGCTTGAGAGTGTTCTTTGCTAGCAAATTGAAAGAACAGCGAGCCCACGGTCTGCCTGCTGCTCCCTTGTTCCCTCCCTTACGTTCCAACTCTGCCCGGCTGGTGGCAGACAAAAGGGGCACTTTCAGCCTTCTGTCAATAGGCCATTGTACGAAGAAGGGAGTAGGTGGAGCAAAGGATGGAAGCCTCATGCCAGCTTGGCCTGCTGTGTTAAGGAAAGATGGGAGATTTCTTAATTTGCTGTTCTGGTCTGGGGAATAGTGCCACACTATTTGTGTGTGTTTGTTCAAGGCAAGTATTTAGTGATTTCTGCCCTTCACCTTTACAGACAGAGCAGAGAGAGAGAGACAGAGAGAGACAGAGTTCTCTAGTCTTAGATTTGTGAATGACACCGAAGCAAGAAAATGTAAATGTAAGTAGCAGCCTTCATGTATATATCTATGTACATAAATTATGTGTGTGTATATTATGTGTTTATACACACATATAAATAAATATATATACCTACAAATATATGTGTGTATATACATTAGCTGAATATAGTCTTCATTCTTTTATCTACCTATCTATGAAAACTGAAAATAAGTATCTATCTATATCTGTGCAACTAATCACAAGGGTTACACTTAGAGCATTAATTTTGTTGGCATACAAAATTCCTAGGTGAGGAAGCCCCCTTACCAATTAATCAATCAAACATTTATTAAGTGCCTACTATATGCCAGGAAAAAAAAAGTCAAAGAGCCTACAGTCTAATGTAGAAGGTGAGATTAGACTTGACTTAGTTTAGAAAAATGTTTGGACATTAAGGCAGAGCATTTCCAAAGCATTTCAATCAAAGTGGAACTAAAATACATTTTTGTTCCATGGAATACTACATTTATTTCTATGCTAGATATGAGTTAAATACATTCTCTGAAATTTTTACCATTAGAAAGGTGCCCAGAGTACTAAGAGATTAAGTAATTTGCTTGGGGTGGTAGAGCCAATTTATGTTTAAGATTCAACTTGAACCCAGCTCTTCCTGGCTCAGAAAATTGTTTGTTGTTGTTGTTCATTTGTTTTTCAGTTGTATCTAATTTCCTGTGACATCATTTGGAATTTTGTTTTGTTTTTGGCAAAGATATTAGAGTGTTTTGCTATTTCCTTCTCCAGCTAATTTTACAGAAAAGGAAACTGAGGCACATGGGGTTAAGTGAATTGCTCAGGGTCACACAGCTAAGTATGTATCTGAAGCCAGATTTGAACTCATGAAGATGAGACTTCATGACTCTAGGCCAGGCACTTTATCTACCTCGATGCTCTTTTCTGTCCCCTTCTCCATATTAATTTGTGACTTTTGAACTCTTCCTCCCTTTTGTCCTCTCTTTCTCCCCTTACTTTTTGAACTTTTCTACTTCTCCTTATGTCTTGTCTTCCTCCATTATAATATAAGCTCCTTGAGGGTAGGGACTATCTATTTTGTTCATAGTTGTATTTCCAGGGTTTAGCACAGTACCTGGCACATAATAAGCACTTAATAAAATGCTGTATCTGACAGCTTGACTTTTTTCATTGTGTGATCTCACTGAGCAAGTCCTTTCAACTTGCCAAGGAAAAGGAAAGGAACCAACATTTAATAAACTTTGACTATGTGCCATCCACTATGTAAAGCTAAGTGCTTTACAAATATTATATCATTTGATCTTCAAAACAACCCCTTTATGATGCCCATTTTCCAGTTGAAAAAAACTGAGGCAGATAGATATTAAGGAACTTGCACAGGTTTACTTAGCTGAATTTGAACTCAGATTATCCTGATTCTTGGCCTTGTACTCTATCCATCATATCACTCAATTACCAAATCTTAGCTTCCTCTTGATAAAACATCACAAATACCTTCCTCACAGGGTTGGCATGTGACTGAAATGAGATAATTCATGTAAGGGACATCACAAATTAAAAATAATATACAAATAATACTTATTGGCATTTTTTTTACAAATTAGGATACTGCCTATAGTAAAACAGCCAAGATTGGATCGATTCTCTTGAATCTGAACTTTAACTCTATTTACTAAATGTCTAATAAACCTAATAGAAGTATCCTGTACATTTCTTTAATACTGAGTCATGTTATGACTGCTTTCTTCTCTTTTTGCAATGAATTCCCCAGCCCATCATTGTATTTTGTCATTTTTGGGTAGGAACAAATAAGAAATCCAAAGGATAAATACTGAACTGAAGGAACCCCATTGTGGAACTGGAGCAGGGGAGTAGGTATGGGAAGAAGAAACCATCAGCCATCCTGCATCCATAGAACACACGACTGAAAAGCCTTTAAGCTGATTGATTTATATTCTTAGTAAACGCCCAATGATTTATGTGCCAGAGTTATAAACTTGCTGAGAGCCTGGTATTCTAGTAGTTGCAGTCTTTCCTGAATAAAGTGTTTGAAATGAAATGCCTGAGCTGATAATTAAAGCAGACTTTCTGTGTCTTATAACAAACAGTTAAGAGATAGCCTTGGCTCAGCTTGGGAATCTTAGTAATGAAGCTTTAAGAGGATGGTCCTGCACATTCACCTCCTGCATACTTAGAGGTCGTTGTGTATCTATCTAGCTGTGTTCTGTAAGCCTGGAAACTCTGGTATTGGATCGAACTTAAGCCACTCTCACACAGATGAACATTAGCTATCTACACTCGGTAAGATCAGATTGCAAAGTTTCTTTACCTTATTTGTTAGATTCTTAGTTCTTTGTTTTCCTTGGATTATATAAAAAGCTCTTTCATTTCTTTTGAATGTATGATAGTACATAAATAGATAAGGAACTATTGCCATCAGCCTTAAATAAATATTTGTTCTTTGGAGTTTGTGAATTAAAGGACATGAATTAAAGGAACTGATACAAATTGACATCACAAACTAAAGCTGGGAATTGAGCTAGTAAAACTGGTGATAGAGACTGGGGAATTCATGTTCAGAAGTATAGGTATAAGGGCTTGTTTCCTCTAGTATTCTGAAGTTTTAAAGAGGCATTAGGCATTATAAAGGACAAGTTAACCTTTCTGATACGCCATGCTCCAGTGTTGGGTTACTCTTGTTACCCCAAAGGCTTAAAATAGAAATTTGTGGTGTCTGATCAACTTTGCTCATGACTGTTCATCTCAGGAGGAATGTAGGAAATAATTATGCAACTTTATTCTGGGATTGTTATTTGGTTGAATAGCCTAAATTCACATAAGACATAGTTTGTCTTTAATTTTAGTAATCACTTTTTGTAACTGGTGTGTGTGAATGTGCATATGCATATTTTGTTGTTGGTTTTTATTTTTATTTTTTGGTTCCAAGGTAGGGAGGGAGTGATCTGCTAGTCTATTCAAGCCTTTAATGCTTTCAGAGGAATGTTACCGGGGTAGTTGGGAGGGGTCAGATAACGTAGGCACATGAAATATTTGAACTGGAAGAAAAGCCCTTTTTAGAGATGGCCAAGTTCAAACTCTTTGATCCCAGTCACTGGGAGAGCAAAGTTTGTAGTCTATATCTTCTAATTGCTTTGTGTAGTATTCACAGGATTCTAGATTTAGACCTGGAAGAAACCTCAGGAACAATCCAATGCACATTCCCCCTTTGCAATGAAAGAAGCAGGCCAGGAAGGACAGGGGAGTACTCTAAAGCCACCTGGTTCATAAGCATCATTTGTACCCAGTTTCTCTGACACCAGATATTGATCTGGCATTTCTTGCATCTTATATGGTAAAGAGGAATATATGAGGATGAAATGAATGGAGAATAGATGTCAATTCTTTACAAGTAATTAAAAAAGTCATTCTCTGTATTAAAAAAAATACACCCACCCCTAACTGCTGAATTTACAATTTGGTAGTATGTTTATCATGTTTAAATACATCTTAAATTGTTTCTAAGAAAGGTGTCTCACCAGCATAAATTTTTTTTCTTTTTAGATGCTTATTTTTTAGAGGCCAAGCAAAAGGAAAATTGTAACCAGTATCACTCATCTTTTGTGGTGGGGCAGTGGGGTGATTTCTTCTTTACTGCTGTTGGCTCATTCCTCCCCTCCCTCTGAGAAATCAAGTATAGATTTTGCCTGCTAGTTACCTTTAGCCTAGTGGGCAGCTGCTAGAGGTTCTACATGTGACTAATGCCCTGAGAGACCTTGGAGGTTTAGGAAAGTGCCAGCTGAGCTGACATCAATATTCCTTAATCTCCATCCATCCTTCTGTTCTTACATGTGCTAAATTTTCTCCCTGGCCATCAGTTTCTGGGGACTATTTAAGTGTGGTGGTCTCTTAAGAGGCTTTATGAAAAAATATTGCTTACCTGTGTCTTGTTTGCTGTAGAAAGTCTATGTATTTGCCTTTTACAATGTTTACTGTAATGAAAAAAAAAGGGGGGTTATAAGATGCAGGAACTAGTTGATGATAGGAGATTTCTGTTAACCAGAAATATAGACTTTGGATTTACTTCTAGCAAGCAAATACAATTTTGGGGGAAATGGCTTTGTAACCTTAGGTTTAAAACGGGGTCAAGCCAATAATTTTCTTTTTAAGGTTAGAAAGTTATCTTGTGAATCAGCTGTTATATAAAGAAAACTATTTACCATTAAAACATTTAAACTTGTGTTCTGCTTTCCATCAGTCAAAGAAAAACAGAGCCAGTGTTGGGGGTAGAGGTGTCAGGAGCTAGGAAAGAACTTTTGGGTTTCAAACTATTTGTTTATTTTTAAACTTATTTTTATTTTTATTGATAGCTTTTAATATTCCCTTCATTTCCAAATATATCATATCCCTTTTCCATCCCTTGTAACAATAATGATTTTAAAAAATGGAGTAGAAGGGGAAGCAGTTTATCAAAACTAACAAACATATGAATTGCATGCTAATTAATTCTGCCTCTTTCTGCTGGTACAGTAGACTGAAACTTTAGGACGAAGCCCCATCAGGAATTCTCTAAATTACAAATGTGCTGATTGTTAGCACTATACAATTAGCACCTTGTTATATGCTCTAAGTTCTCCAGTTGTATCTTACAGCTTCGGACTTTATTGTAAATTGTTTTGCTTGCTAATCTGCATCCTGTGTGTATCTCAACAAGATTAATATAATGTTGCTGGCACTTTTGTACTTTGCAGTGGCATAATAAATGCTTGACTTATTGATAAATAGTAGTAGACCCCAGCAATTCCTTGGGCACTTGATAGATACCATCTAAGATAGACCAAACAAAAACAAAGCCAAGTTTTGAAAATTTGCCTAATTTATTTTCTAGTCTTTTTGTTAATTTCAATTCAGTCTAACCATTTGTTAAGAATTTAATTTTTCTCTCCAACAATGAAATGTTTCAAATCAGTTCCAGTTGTTCAGTGAAGAAAGCCATATACAGCCAGAGAGAGGAAAGTGAAATATGGACCACAACATAACATTTTCAGGCTCGCTATTGATGTTTGCTTGCATTGTTTCCTTTCTCTGATTTTTCTTTCTTGTAGATACGATTTTTCTTGCACAAAAATGATAAGTATGGAAATATGTATGCATATATTAGATCTGTCAAGTATCTTAACATAATTAACATGTAGTGGATATCCTGCCATCTAGGGGAGGGGTGGGGAGTAGGGGGGAAAAATTTGTAATAGAAAGCTTTGTAAGGGTTAATGTTGAAGAATTACCCATACATATGTTTTGCAAATAAAAAATTTTAATTAAAAAAAACTTAATTTTTTACCCTTATGAGGCCCCAGTACTAGGTAAAGAGGGTACAAAAATTAAATAATCATCAGATATTTATTCTGTGCTCACTTTGTGTCAGTTACTAAGTGCTAAGGATACAAAAACCAACAGGAAACAGTAAATGCTCTCAGGGAGCTCATAGTCTAATCATGCACACATAAATATTTACTTGATTAGGGCAAGAGGACCCTAGCAACTGGAGGATGAGGAAAAGCTTCCCATATACCAGGGCTTCTTAAATTTTTTCCATTCTCAACTCCATTTTGCTTGAGAAATTTTTACATAACTCTAATACATAAAATGGATATACAAATTAAACATTTACTGATAACAGATCATAATTTTGTGACTCTCACATTTAATTATGAGAACCACAGTTGCAAATCACAGTTTAAGAAGCTGGATAGTCAGTGAGGAGGGAATGCATTCTAAGCTAAAGGTCAACCCATGCAAAGGCATATATGGAAGTGAGAAATAGAGTGTATGTTAAACAGTGGGTAGGCTAATGTGGATGAATTACTGAGTTGAAGGAGGTGAATAGAGTACTAGAAGGCTAGAAAACTAAAAAGGGGCCAGGTTGTAAAGAGACTATGATATTGAATAGAAGAGTCTTTTTTTTTGTTTTTGAAAGATATAAGGAGGCACTGGAGTTTGGGGTAGGACGGAGGGGACGATATGATCAGACCTTCAGGAAGATAAGACGTGGGCACAAACATCATGTTCTGCCTTGTAATTAAGAGCCAATGAAAGGTGCAAATGTGTGCTAAATTTTGAAAGCTTTACAATTGGTAAAAATCAAAGAATGTTTCATGAAAGTAGCAGAGTTTGGTGCGTGGAGCAGAATTTCAGTTTGAGCATAGAAATAATTAAGACTGGAATGAAAATGGGGATGTTGTGAGTTGGACTATTGTCTCTTTAAAATTTCACTATTACTTGGCCAGTAAGTCAAGGGGCTCCTGCCTAAACATCTTAAACAGAGAGGAAATAGAAGAGATGCTTGCCTAAGCTCACATGAGTGTGTGAAATCCAGATCACTTTATTTTGCCATTTGGGCAAAAGGATAGAGACAAACTGGCAACTTGAGGTTTCTCTTGGCTATTATTTGCCTACACTGATCTCAGTATTGACCACTGTTTGACTATTGCATGCTGGATGAACAAAGATTAGGGAGAATAATCATAACATCAGTTAACATAGTGCTTTGGGTTGTAAAACACTTAATATGTATAACCTCACTTTTCCTCATCACAGCCCAGTGAAGTAGACATTATTATCATCTTCATTTTGTAGATGAAGAAATAAAGGAAATAAAGTGACTTTATTTAAATAAAGTGTCTAAGGTCACAGCTAATAGGTATTTAAGTCAGGATTCAAAGATAGACCACTTGTTTGAGCATTAAGTAAGAACTGTTCACTACTAAGTACAAAATTTCCTTAATGTTCTTTAAAAAAAAAATGCTCTTGAATTCAAGAGGAAAGAAAATGATCAAGATTATTTCTCAATTTGTCTTAAGACTAAGAAAGTACTTTTGTTAATTTCTGGTAGGAAAATTAAAGTCTGTTTGGAAAGAATTTGAAATATAGGATTTGAAGTAATTATAATGAATGATGGGCTTGTCATCAGTTAGATTTTGGTTTATGACTAGCTGGATCATATAGTCCAACCTTATAAATGAAATTGGAGCTCACAAATGGAATCACATTGTGAAATATCAAATTTGTATCTTCTTTTCCCCCACAGAATCTGGCCTAAGGGACAACCACAACAGGAAAATGCAGGCACATGAATTATTTCGTTACTTTCGAATGCCAGAACTTGGGGACTTCCGACAATATGTGCGTTCTCTCCCAACAAACACGTTAATGGGCTTCGGTGCTTTTGCCGCACTCACAACTTTCTGGTATGCTACAAGACCCAAGGCTCTGAAACCACCATGTGACCTGTCCATGCAATCAGTGGAAGTGGAGGTGAGTTCTGGATCAGAGTCAGGTTGCTGTCATCTGTCACATGGGGCTTGTACATATCCATGTCAGGTTCCTCACTTGGTGAAAATTGAGGCATAAACTTTATCCCCTGCTAGTGGGGCCCAAAATATAGACAAATATCTCTGTCTCTATATATGAGCTCTATCTCTCTATATATGTCTCCATCTATTTCTAAATCTCTAAATTTCTGTATTTCTATCTGTATATTTCTATCACTATATTTCTATCTATATTCATGTCTCTATATCTCTATCTACATCTATCTCTGCATCCACTTCTTTATGTATCTCTAGCTATCTCTCTTTCAACATATCTCCATATCTAACTATATTTCTATTTTTATACATCCATATCTATATATCTCTATTCATGTCTATATTTCTATATATCTGTTCATATCTATCTACATCTCTTCATATCTATCTCTATCTCTATTTTTATATCCATATCTATCCCTGTATCTATTCATATCTATATCCATATATCTGTTCATATATGTCTATATATCTATATTTCTATTCAAATCTATCTCTGTTTCTATCTCTGTATCTATTCATATATATGTATCTGTTTTATATATCCTTATCTATCTCTGTATCCCTATTCATATCTATCTCTGTATATCTGTTCACATATATTTTTCTATATATCTCTATTCACATCTATTTCTATTACCATTTCTTTGTATCTGTTCTTATCTATCTATAAATCTGTCTCCATATTCTTCTATTTATCTCTAGCTCTAGCTCTTTCCATGTTTCTATATCTCTGTCTTTATATTTCTAGAAGTCTGTGGCTGCTCTGAAATAGGCCCGGTTTACAAGGTTTGCAAAGTCTTCCTAGGATCATCAATTTTGAGGTGGCAAGAACTCTGATTCTTTGTCTGGTACTTTACTTACAAATGACGCAGCCAAGCAGAAAGATTAAATGACTTATCCATCGCAAAGGAAATAAGCATTTATATAGTCCTTAGTGTGTGATAGATACTTTAGAAATATATTGTCATTTGATTTTTACAATAGTCCTGGGAGGTAGGTGCTGCTACAATCCCCATTTTATAGTCTAGGAAACTGAGCCTTAGGGAAGTTAAATGATTTGCCCAGTTTCACATATCTAGTAAATCTGAGGCTAGATTTGAACTTAACTCTTCTTAACTTCAGACCCCATCTATTTTACCACCTAGCTGTCTAATAAGGGCAGAACTAGTACTTGAACGCAGACCCTTTTATTCTACAACTCATGCTTTTTCTGCTGCATCACATGTTTTTCTTGGCATTCCCTATCACTTAGAGCCCCTTTCCCTCTTGAGTGGAATTTTGGGTTAAAATAGAGCCTGGCAATGAAGAGTTTTCTCCTACTGCTTATAGACACACTAGAAGTAGATCTTATGTTGTAGACTACTTTATCTTAAGCAGGATTTTTATCATACTTCGGAGACTCAGAAATATTGGTCCTTTCTCTTTGCCATAAAAACTACCTCTTCATCAAACCTGGGCCCTTGGTTTTGTCTTTTTTCTGGCTCCTCTGACCACAGGCTCCCTTTCTCAGTGTCCTACAATAAATAATGTGTTTTAAGGTGTTTCATCATTTTTTACAACTAGAACTCTATGTATTATACATATTGTCTTCCTGCTTTCAAAGCTGCCCAAGCATTGGGAGGTATGAATGGAGGAAATAAATTCTGATTTGTGTATTAAGTACATCTTTTTTTCGAACTTCAGCTCTATATACTTCATCCCCACCAGTCTTCTCTTCCATTTTCACATAAGATTTAACTATACTTATAACTTGGATTGTTACATTGAGATTGAATTCAAACACAAGGGTTGAAACTGTCAAGAGCAGCCAAAAATTGCAATTTCAAGACCTCTTGTACAAATGATAAAAAAAGACCCAGTGACTGTGGAGGGAAAAGCTATTAATTTTCTGCCTTATGTGTTCCTCAAGTGAAGCAAAAGACCAGTGTGTAAATTAGATGAAATCCTGGTCTAAGTATGGTAGCCATACAGAACTCAACTCCCTTTTAAAAAAATAAATTTATTATATTCTTAACTTAAGAATTATAAAACAAGCATTTATATAACCTAGTAGCACAGGGGGAAATAGAAAAAACTATTATTTGTTAAAGTAAAACTTTAAAAATCTACTAAAAGCAAGTTATTCTAACCCATACAGAGGAGAATAGTAACTCCAGTCTTAAGGGGGAAGAGGGAATGCAGAACCTCTTTAAATCTTACTAAATTATTTGCAAATGACTGAGTATAAGACTTTTTTGTTGCAGATGTAATAAAAGATATGACTAGCAAATGCCTTCGTTAAAAAATTGCTATAATAGCATTCATTTTAGAATATGGGTTCTTAAGGGTCTGTGAGTGTTTAAAAAACATTTTGATAGCTGTATCCCAGCATAAAATTAATCTAATGTTTCGAGGTTCTGGCTGTGAGGGAGCCAAGTTCATGACCCAAAATGTTGCTTATGTGTATCTCATTTGCAAATAAGTGGGAACAATGTAACCATGTTCTGTAACTTTTTTGACAGCCCAGTCTAGTAGTAGCGATATTAAATTAATTAACGTTCTCATTTTTCTTGGTCACATTATTGCAAGATACGGGCTATTTGCTTTTGTGGAGGGGATGGGGACCCTGAACATCATTCCCAAAGAGTACTTAGACACTTTGTGAGTCAGGGCTTTAAACCTTGTACCTTCCAAAGTTTCCTGTTTCTGTTGCTTCCTCAGAGTCCCCAGGAGGATGTCAGCATTCCCCTATAGTAAAGATGATGGGCTTGTTCAAATTGAGGGACTAAATCTTAGGCCTGAACTAAGCAATGCTTTAATTCTATCACACTTATTTTTCTTGTCTTCTCAGTTTTAGTTGAATTAGAATTAATATAATTCATTTTATCATTAGAAGTAATTGAATGATTCATAAACCATAAGAGCAAACTGGAACTTTCATCTCCATTTTTTTAAGGCACAGTCATTAGACTTCTTTTGTATTAGATGGCTAAGAAAAATATTGAACCCACTCCAACGGTCAAGGGACACCATGGTGTCCAGTGCATCAGGATGTTGCAGTTAGAGGAATGGCCCACACATCAAATTCAGATTTGAAAAGTATCTGGGTGAGCACAAACTGAGAAAGCCTGGGAATGGGAGTGTAGGAAGGCCTGCAGGATCAGGTAAAGACAAGAGAAAGAAACATAGGATCAAGGCAGGAGTCAAATATTCTAAGGATGAGTCTGAGGAAAGGTCTGAAATGGAAAGGTCAAGATCAGTCCATGATTGGTAGAAAGGATAGGAAGCATGCAAGTGCCATTAGCACAGGCACATAATAGACCAGGAATCAGGGCATTCTCTGCAGTAAGCAGAGGATTAGAGTTGGTGAGAAGATGCAACAGCAAGTATTGGTGACCCAATCACAAAGGAGGAATCCTCCCTGGTCACTTGGAAAGTAAAGGAGGAAGATGGTAGTGAATGCTGTCATTGAGAAACTCATATGTACTATGGTTTATTGCCATGTATCCAAATGGAGGCAGATGGAGCTTAAGGGACATGCTCTTGCTTGTAATTAGTAATTTCCTAAAAAAGCATTTGAACTCTGGGTTTTCTGGCTCTAGATCCAACACTTTATACACCGTGCTCCCATTTCTTCTTTGCAGGATAGCATTGTTAATGTACTACAGCCTCTAACTTTGAAGGGGGTTCAAAGGATAGGGATATTTTTATTCTTCTGAAAAGAGCTTCATGATTTGTAGCCATATTGCTGAGAAAAATGGAGAAAAATGCAGGATAGGCTCAGGATCATTGAAAGCTGCCACTGATTTGCCAGATGTAAACCAGCCCATCTTCTTCCTTTATTTAAATTTTGTCTGTAGCTCATTTGCCATTCTCAGATTTTGCTAAGAGTGTTTGGTTTTAAGGATTAATTCTATGAACTTCTCATAGAATTTCATATCATAATCTGTACAGTATTCTTTATTCATTTATCATTTTCTTTGTGAATTATTAGGGTCCTTTTTGAGTAACTTCTTTTGGCTCTAAACTATAATTTTATCATACCAACATGGAGGTGCAGCCTGCTAATTAAGTTTATGTTATCTACAAATAATAGCTTCTACTGAATTTCATCATCTGCAAGAAGCTGCTCTTCTTTTTCTATTTGGTATTAGTGTTGGTGCTGGGTCAGGTTGTGCCTGACTTTCATGACCCCATTTAGTATTTTCTTGGCAAAGATGCCAGAATGGTTTACCATTTCCTTCTGCAGCTCATTTTACAGATGAAGAAACTGAGGCAAATAGTGTTAAGTGACTTGCCCAGGATCACATGACTAATAAGCATATGAGGCCAAATTTGAATTCAAGAAGATGAGTTTTCCTGACTTCAGACACTGTGCCACCCAGATGCCCTGAATTGTACTTGGCATCCTTAATGAACAGTTTTAGAGCCCTTTTCATGCTTTACTTGATAGTAATATTGGGATAATGGAACAAAGTTTTATGGTTTATCAGGAAATAATTTTGTAATCTTAACTTATACATGAATAGGAGAGACATTGAGACAGAATACAAATAAAAAGGTTTGGGGTTTTTTTGGGGGGGAGATCAATAAACTGGTCAATATCACATACTCTTTGACCACCTCTCCAGAAGTTGCCTATCTCCATCCATTCAGGCTGGTGGTAGATTGGTCAGTTGGTTGTTGTTCTTCATACTTGAAGAAGACCAAAATGATATCACTATATTAGAATTGAGTTACAGGGATCACAGCAAGTAGAGAAATTCTTGTCTTGGATTACCCAGCATCTCTTGGGAAAAGTCAGCAGTTTATTTGAGATCCAATGGGGTGTGATATTTAGAATCTGGATCTGGTTCTTCTCCCATCCTACCAGAATCTTGCTGTGTAACCTTGGGTATTGCTTCTCACTGGGTCTTAACATCTCTGTCAGTGATATTAAAAGAATGGATCCTTGCCAGAATTTCAAAAGGGAAGGGTTTTTAGCAATAAAAATTTAGCAATAAGCCTGCCCCTTCCCTTGTTTTCAATGAAGATGTTGTATGTAAATACATACATACATATATACACACAAGCACATTCTAGAAACGAGAAAGGAGCCATTAGGGGTCTTACTTTTACACTTTAATTAGAAAATTCATTCCACAAATATAAGTTAAGGGAAGCCTGGCTAGATAGCAGTTTGTCTGGAGAAAAAAAAACAAAAAACAAATTTTTATAATTATTAGGGACCCAAAGAAATCATAAAGGAAGGAAAGGGCCCCACATGTGCAAGAATGTTTGTGGCAGCCCTTTTTGTAGTGGCTAGAAGCTGGAAACTGAATGGATGCCCATCAATTGGAGAATGGCTGAATAAATTATGGTATATGAATGTTATAGGAATATTATTGTTCTGTGAGAAACGACCAGCAGGACGATTTCAGAGAGGCCTGGAGAGACTTGCATGAACTGATGCTGAGTGAAATGAACAGAACCAGGAGATCATTATACACGGCAACAACAATACTATATGATGATCAATTCTGATGGACATGGCTCTCTTCAACAATGAAATGTTTCAAACCACTTCCAATTGTTCAGTGAAGAAAGCCATATACACCCAGAGAAAGGGATGTGAAATGTGGACCACAACATAACATTTTCATACTCTCAATTGATGTTTGCTTACATTGTGTTTCCTTTATCTGATATTTCTTTCTTGTAGCACTCATTAACAGCCTATTATGTGCCAGACTCTATGCTAATAAACATTGGACATATAGAAAGACAAAAACAATCCCTGCTTTCAAGGAGTTTATCATCTAATGAGGAGGATAACATTTAAATGTCTAGATACATACAAGGTATAAATATAGATAAATATTATACAGATAAATTATATATGTACATGTGTATCTATGCATACATGTGTATACACAGATATGTGTATATAGGTACATATATGCCTATGTGTTTATACATGCTCAGATATATGTTATATATAGGCATACCTAGTTTTATTATGCTTTGCAGATATTGCATTTATTTATTTTTTATTTTTTTTACAAATCGAAGGTTTGCTTTGAGCAAGTCTATTGCATGTGCTCACATTGTGCCTCTGTGTCACATTCTGGTAATTCTCACAATATTTTGAACTTTTTCACAATAATAATTATATTTCTTATGGTGATCTGTAATCAGTGATCTTTAATGTTAATATTGTCATTATTTTGGGGAGCCACAAATGATATCCATGTAAGATGGGGAACTGAATTGATCAATGTTGTATGTGTTCTGACTACTCCACCAGTTCTGTCTCTCTCCTCTCCTCCAATATCTCTATTCCTCAAGATACAATAATATTGAAATTATGCCTATTAATATCCCTAAAATGGCCTCCAAGTGTTCAATTGAAAGGAAGAGTCAATCCATGCAGAAAATTTCATTGTTATCTTATTTTAAGAAATTGCCACAGCCACCCCAGCCTTCACCAACAACTTCCTTGCTTAGTCATTAACCATCAACTTGGAGGGAAGACCCTCTACCTGCAAAGATTATGACTTGCTGAAGGCTCAAATGATGTTAGCTTTTTTTTTCTTTTAGCAATAAAAAGTTTTAATTATGACATATATATTGTTTTTGGACATAATACTATTTCATACTTCATAGACTTCAGTAAAGTATAAAAATAATTTTTTATGCATTGAAAAAATGAAGTATTTGAGTGATTCACTTTATTGAGTTGGTCTGGAATCAAAACTACAATATCTCCAAGGTGTACACACACACACACACACACACACACACACACACGTCTTCAAATATTTGAAGAACTATCTTTCTTGTACAAGGAGAATGTTTTTATTCTCTTTGTCTCTCTGGGGCAGAATCAGGAGACCAACGGGCTAAAAGTTTTCAAGAGAGGCTTGATGTTCAGAAAAACTTCCTTCTTTCTATCTATACTGTGTGTCCGTATCCATATCCATATACATCCTCTGCTGTTTATATCTGTACAAATATATAAATATCTATAAAAATGCACATTTATAGTACTCAAATACAGGAACCTGAAAAGGAAGTTTTTCTTAACATTAAGCCTAAATTTTCCCTTTGCTACTCAAACACAGTTATCCTGTTTTCCCTGATTTTTCTCTGATGTCAGGATCACAAACTCTTGAACTGGTATCATCTGTCATGAAGTTAATGTGTTCCACTTTCCTTACCTGCCCTTTTCCAGATATTTGGTATCCTTCTAAAATCTAAGTGTCTAGAACTAAGCACAGTCTTTTAAGTACAGGACCCAAATAAATATTAAGAGCCCTTACTTAGAATTTCATTTTTGAGAGCTTCCTATCCTTTCATCCCTCCTGGACTGACTTCCCCTGGGGGAATTTTAGTGTATAATATTACAATCATCCTTCTGTAAAGCCCATGAAATATAATGTCCTAAAATCTATTCTCCAACTTTTCTCTCCATTTCTCACAAATTCTAAGACAAACATTGATGAAAATAAGATACAGAATGGAATTTTCCCTTAGTGGCTCTTTCTCCTTTTTGAAAGATGAAAGTATTATTAAGGCAAGTCAAGAAGTTATTAATTGCTTTGGTTTTAGTAGAGAATGAGCTTTAACTTCTGTCCAGGTAATAGAACTCCCTCATCTGTCCTCTGTGGCAGTTTTGTGCTATATGTTTCACATATTCATCTATTTCCTCTTTCTGTCTAGGTGGTCTGTTGTATTTACTGATGACTCTATCTGACAATGTATATGATGGGAATGATTAGGCTTAATTGGATATTACCATTAGCATTTTTAAACTTTTTCTCTCTTCCTCCTCCCTCCCTCTTTCCCATTCTACCTCCATCTCTCCTTTCCTTCTTCCTTCTCTCTCCCTATCTCTCTGTCTCTCAATTCTGTCTCTCTATTTGGCATTCTCTCTCTCTCTCTCTCTCTCTCTCTCTCTCTCTCTCTCTCTCTCTTTCCCTCTCCTTCTCTCTCATTTTGTGTGGTGGTACTGCATATAATCTTCAGTTGTCTTCTGTAATATTTTGTAGATGAATTTGTTTCCTAAACTGATGTTGTCTTTGCCAGCTATTCTTTGTTTGGCAAGTAATTATTTAAAGAGTTGAGTCCATTTCTGGGTTTTTTTGGACTCCTCTTTTTGGCATCGATTAAATTTTTCTTAGGCCGTCCCTTTTCTAAGAATTTTAACCAACAGAGTCATGACTTTACTTAGACTGTAATAGACGAGTAGATTATTTGAACAGGTCAATATGTAATTGCATACTGTGCCAGCTGATCTTTATCCTTTCTGATTATTTGTGTTAATGCTGACCTTGCTCTCTTTAGTGGTCAGACAGCCTCATTGGTGGCGATCTTCCTATCTGTTGGTTAAGTTGGGAGAAATGCTTTGTTCTTGTACTTTCCAGCTGTCTTCTTAAGAAATTATTCATGATATACAGATGTGAGGTTTCTCTGTAGTCTTTGTCCTTTTTCATTCTTTTCTTAACTTTGAACCATATATATATAT
>JAJPUD010023504.1:0-19897 GCA_023553655.1 Myrmecobius fasciatus
TCTCTTTTCCTCTCCACTTCCACCTCCAACTCATCCTAAACCAAGGACTTCTTAAGAGGAGAGATTGAATAAATGGGAGTACTGGTAAGTTACAGATGCTCACAGTTCCCAGTGGCTCCTGACTAGTTGCATTCTCTTGTCCTGGGATTAATTCAATTTTTTTTCAAATGCCAGAGAGGTGAGCTGAGGGTTGGAGAGAGAGGATGAGATGAGATAATATAAGGATGAGATGAGATAATATAATAAGAGTATTTGAATTCAAATCCTGACTGAATCATTTGTTACCTGATAAGACATTTTCTTCTCTTTCAGCTTCAGATGCTGCATTAGTAAAATGATGGAGTCCCTTCCAGATCTAAATCTTATTGTTCTGTGATATAAAAAAAGAGAAGAAAAGTCATTTATGCCTCTGTTTTTTCATCTAAAAGTTGGGAATAACATTACCTTAATTATCTCATAGAATTACTGTCAATAAAAAACTTTGTAAACCTTAAAATAGTGTAGAAGAAAGTGTTATTATTATATTTTCATTTAGCCAATCATGTATTTTACAATTAATTTTCTATTAATAAAAAAATGTTTCCTTCCATCCCACCCGCTCCTATCATCAAAAAGAAAAAAGAAAATAGAAAACTGTATAACAAATATGCATGTCAAGGCAAATAAATTCTCATTTCCCATGCCCAAAAAAATGTTTCCTTCTGTATCCTGAATCTATCATCTCTCTTTCAGGTAATGGGTGCCATATTTAACTGTGATGAAATGGAATGATGGTTGCTCATTGCATTGATCAGAGTTCTTATGACTTTTAAAGTTTTTTAAGTGTCATTGTTATTATATATATGTATATACATATATAGAGTATATATTCTCTGGGTTCTGTTCTTGTTTCTATATCAGTTGATACAAGTCTTCCCAGATGCCTCTGAAAGTGTCTCCATCACTTTTTATGGCATACCATCTACTATTACCATATATTATATATGCCATATTTCATATATACCATATATTTATGCCATAATTTATTCATTCATTCTCCAATTGATGTTCCACACCCTCCACCTTTAGTTTCTACAAAAAGAACAACTACTAATATTTTTCTATGTATGGGTTCTTTTTATATTTCTTTGATTTCTTTTTTTTTTTTTTTTTTTTTGCTGAGGCAATTGGGGTTAAGTGACTTGCCCAGGGTCACACAGCTGCTTTGATTTCTTTATGATATAAGTCTAATAGAGATATCTCAGATCAAAAAACATGGACAGTTCAGTAACCCTGGAGGTATAGTTCCAAATTTCCTGATTTCCTGTATAATATTATTATTGTTATTTTAAACCTAGTATTTAATAATCTGTTATCTTAAATAAAATTTAAAATGGCGCAGCATTCACTCTGGGCTCACTTCCCCAGATTAGCATTCATAAACTGGAATCCACCAAGGGCTGCTTACTACCAGTAGTCTGAAATGCTAATATTTAACCCCTGTGTCTCCATCATAGACTTTCCATGAACTATCAGGCAGCTGACTTAGCTTTTAGAGAGCCTATTTACTGAGAAAAATACCATACAAACAGTTGGTATAAAACATGCTTCCCAAACTAGGGTCATGCTTTCCTTTTGTACGCACCAGGTCCTTGGGGAGCGTGGACTCAAAATAAATCTTAGGTCACCCATATAGTACATATGAAGCAAAGAAATGCTTCCCAGACCTGGCCCTTCAAGGAATTTTCATTACATTCTCTTTGGGTGGAATTCTCTTTGGGGCTCTGAAGACTAGTGTCTTTCTCAAGTTCATAAATAGTGCTTCCTTCCACTCTGAAAGATAATGCTCCCTGAAGCATTACTGGGTATCTGTCTTTCTTCACCTGTCAGAAGCTCCTTCCATGGATGTGGACCCTGAGAGCTCCCGTAGCCATAGCAACCACCTGTTGTGGCCACTGCTATTGCCTCCCTTCAGTTCTGACCTCCCAGGGGATCCCTAGATCTCTCAAACTGGCCAGGTTGCCTAGTCACTGACCTCCTCATGGAGTCTATTCATGCCATGAGTTTGTTGATGCTGCAAAATTATTATTATTATTATTATTATTATGAGTTGCCATTGTTGTTGTTCTTGTAGCCAAAATATTGACTTGGTGAATTTACTAAATTGAATTGGATTGGACTGGATGATATAGTAGAAAGGGCCCAGGCAAATCAGGAGCCCCAGGCTTTGTTTTTGTCTCTGCCAGAAGCCCACTGGGTAACCATGGATAAGTCCTCTCCGTCCCCTGGACCTCAATAAGAAGAGGTGGGAGGAATTTGGACTCTAGAGTCCTTTCCTGGTCTGGCGTTTGGTGATTTGGAGGTTGGAGCTCGACTTGAGAGAAGAGAATCCCATCTGCTTTTCTTAGACTCATCTCTAGAGTGTTACAGGTAGTCTGATGGGAGACCCAGCTCCCTCCCTCAATTTCTGTCCCTTCCTTCTGGAGCTTTGAGGCTCTAGAAGAGTTGTCTGCTTGAGTGATGGGTGGGAATAAGGCTGTTTAGGAGCAGGAGTGCTCCGTTACTGGGTAAGCCAGTTAACCCTTTTTGCCTCAGTTTCCTTATCTGTAAAAGAAGCTGGAGAAGGAAAAAGCAACCCTTCCAATATATCCACCAAGAAAACCCCACATGGGGTCACTGAAGAGTAAGATACAACTGGGAAAAAAAAAAAAAACTAAGAACAAAAAAATCTGGAATCGGGCTGTGGAATAATAATGTGACATTTACATAGCGATCTGAAGTTTGCCAAGTGCTTTTCAAAAATTATCTCATTTGAACTCAAAACAACCCTGTAAGACAAGTACTATGGCTATAATGGGATGAGGAATCTGTATCTTCAGGGGCATTAAATGATTTGCCCCCAGTCCTGTAGCATCTCCCTCTTCCCTCCCCTCCCAAGTGCACTAATTTGTCTCTGAAGTTAAGAGAAGCAGAAGCAGGAACTCAGATGTTTAAAGTCTCTCTCTCTCTCTCTCTCTCTCTCTCTCTCTCTCTCTCTCTCTCTCAATCCAAACAAAGACTTGGAAACTATCAAAGGAGGGAGGTTATAGCTCCTGTGTTTGTTCTTATTGAAGGCCTTAGGGCCAAGAAGTGTGTTTGCATTTCACAAATCTTGCTGCTTCTTTTTTTCCCCCCCTAGGATTTTTTTTTAAGTTTCATTGATGTCTTCTGTTTTTAATATCACAATCATTTCCCTATATAGTCTCCTCCATTGAATCTTTCCTTATAATTAAAAAAAGATTAAGTAAAACTCAATGAGCACAGCAGCTGGATCTGACAACATATACAACATTCTGTATTGATCGGCCACCTACCTCTCTCTTCTGAAAGGAGAGAAATGTGATTTATCATTTGTTCTCTGGGACCCAGAACAGCAAGTACAATTTGGCTGGCTCCAAACACATTTTAGCATTAATTTCAATGTACATTTTCTTAGTTATTGTGTGTGCTGTTGCCTTGGTTCTTTCTACACTCTGCATCAGCTCATATAGATTGTCCTATATTTCTCAGAATTCCTCATCCTCACTATTTCTCATGGGGCAACAATATCCCTTTACATTTATATACTACAATGTCTGCAGTCATTGCTTGATTGATAGGCACCTGGTCACTTGTTACTACAAAGAACTTTTTCTCTTCACACAGCAGCCACCCAAACTGGGGCTCTCCTTCCCTCCCAACTAATTTGGTTTCCTAATTTTGATTTCATGTCCCTGAATTTGGGTTTCAATTCTCTCCCCATTCCAATCCATCACACAGCTTCAGAAGTGACTTTTCTGATCTTATCAGATCTAACTATATCACTTTTTTTCCCCTGAGGCAATTGGGGTTAAGTGACTTGACCAGGGTCACACAGCCAGGAAGTGTTAAGTGTCTGAGACCGGAATTGGACTCAGGTCCTCCTGATTTCAGGGTTGATGCTCCATCCACTGCATCACTTAGCTGCCCTCGTATCACTTTCGTAACAAAAGTTTATAGTGGTTCTCTATTGGCATTGGGATAAAGTTTAAACTCTTTTGTTGGATTTTTATGGCCCTTCCCATCTGTCCTCAATCTCTCTTTCCAGGCTCATTATGTAATAACCCGCTTTCTAAACTGGATAGTCCAACAAAAATAGCCTTTTATCTTTTCCTTCAGCATGGCCCAAGTAGAAAACGGTCCTTTCTCTGTTCCTTCAGCATGGCCCAAGTAGAAAACAGTCCTTTCTCTGCTCCTGGCCCAAGTAGAAAAGAAACATTTTATTCCCCAAACGGGAAGGGGGAATAGCATGATCGAAAGGAGTCCCTTTTTAAGAAGGGGACTGACAAGCCAGAAAGATGAAGGACCTCGAGTTCTAGCTGTCCAGGGAGCAGGGAAAACTTAATGATTATTTTCAAGTATTTGAGGATTGAAAGACTATCTTGCAGAAGAGGGAATAGTCTGGCTCTTCTTGGCCCCAGAGGCAGAAGTGGGGGCAAATGGGTGGAAGCAAAGAGACAGATTTAATCAGTGGTTGGGGGAAAAGTTCTAAACAATTAGAGCTTTCCAGTAGGGAAGGGGATGCCTCCAGAACCAGCAGAAGTCTTTGAGCAGAGTCTGGATGACCGCTTCTGAATGTGTGGTGGAGGAGGTTCTTTGGGGGGTCGGGGTGGGAGCAGCTAGACACGGAGGTCCCTGCCAGCTCAGAAACTCTTTGATTCCATGAGGCATTTTCTGTGTGTGATGGGCCCGGCAGAAGCTTCTGTCATTAATCATCCAGTATTTGAGGTTTGGACTTTTTTCCTCCCCTTGATGTAATTAGCCCTTAGGCTTAGGAACAGTGAATTGTTCATGTCAAGCAGAGAATAGCTTCACAGAATGCTGAGCCCCTGGGCTTCCAGGCTGGGGAGGAGTCGGGACCAAGTTGGTTCATGAAAAGGTAGGAAAATAGCAACAAAGATCAACCTCTCTTGCTCAACCCGTGGCTGACAAGATGTCAACATGTGGGAGGCCCGTTTCTAACAGGCCTTAACACAGGGAAATAGTTCATTTACAATGTAGAGCCTGACATGTCTGCACACATCACTCTGACTCTCTGAATAAGATCCTCTCCCAAAAGGGAAGGGCTCACTTGGAGCTCAAAATGTAGCTTCCATTTCCATGAACTTGAGTGAAGGCTAAGAAAGAGTCTTTATTTTTTTTTAATTAAAGCTTTTTATTTGCAAAACATATGCAGGGGTAATTTTTCATCATTGACCCTTGCAGAGCTTTCTGTTACAGATTTTTCCCCCTACTCCCCACCCCTCCCCTAGATGGCAGGAAATCCACTACATGTTAATTATGATAAAATACTTGACAAATTGAATATATGTATACATATTTCCACACTTATCATTGTTCTGCAAGAAAAATCGTTATCTACAAGAAAGAAAAATCAGATAAAGGAAACAATGCAAGCAAACATCAATAGAGAGCATGAAAATGTTATGTTGAGGTCCACATTTCATGTCCCTCTCTCTGGGTGTATATGGTTTTCTTCAGTGAACAATTGGAACTGGTTTGAGACAATTCTTTGTTGCAGAGAGCCATGTCCATCAGAATTGATCATCATGTGATATTGTTGTTGCTGTGTATGATGATCTCCTGGTTCTGCTCGTTTCACTCAGCATCAGTTCATGCCAGTCTCTCCAGGCCTCTCTGAAATCGTCCTGCTGGTCGTTTCTCACAGAGCAATAATATTCCATAACATTCATATACCATAATTTATTCAGCCACTCTCCAACTGATGGGCGTCCATTCAGTTTCCAGTTTTTTGCCACTACAGAAAGGGCTGCCACAAACATTCTTGCACAGGTGGGGCCCTTTCCCTCTTCTAAGATCTCTTTGGGATATAGGCCCAATAGAAACACTGCTGGGTCAAAGGGTTTGTTCCAAACTGCTCTCCAGAATGGTTGGATCTGTTCACAGAAGAGTCTTTAAATTAGCCTGTGAAGCACTGCTGTGACCAGAGAAGGAGGCAGAAAACCGGGACTGGAGTTCTGGCTCTGCCACTGACTGGCTGAGTGATTTTAAACAAACTCTGAACCTCAGTTTCCCTGTAACACGTCGGGGGTTGGACTACATAATCTCTGGCCCTCCTTGTAACTCAACTATGCTACAGAATCACAGAACTTCAGGGTTCAAAGGGAGACCAGACGCCATCTACTCCACTCCATCTCTGAACAAGAATTCTTTCTACCACCTGACAAATGAGCAGTTTTTGCTCAAAGACTTTCAATAGGGGGAAGTTGACAGTCTCCAGCATATCTGAAAGCAATCCATTACACTTCTGGATGGCTCTAATTGTTAGGAAAATTTTTCCCTTTTATCAAAATTCACCTCTACAATTTCAACCTTTTGTTTCTAGATTTTCCAGGGGTGCCGTACAGAGCAACTGTAATTCTCCTTTTGTTTTTCAGATACTTGAGGATGGGCCCCATGATAGATAGAACCCATCACCTTCCAGCCTCTTCTTGTACAGGGTGAACATTCCCAACTCCTTCAACCGACATTCATCTGTCATAGACCTGAAGATCTTTACTATCTGGTAACTTCTCATATTTTCTATCATATTTCTACAGCTCTATGATCTTTTCCACTCAGATACTTCTGCTGCTGGGGAAGATTGCACTTCCTCCATGAAGGGGGGTGATGATGATCAATTCTCCAAGGGAAAAATATTTACGCAAGACATACTTTTTTTTTTTTTTGCTGAGGCAACTGGGGGTAAGTGACTTGCCCAGCTAGGAAGTGTCTGAGACCAGATTTGAACTCAGGTCCTCCTGACTTCAGGGCTGGTGCTCTCTCCATGCAAGACTTACTTTTACATTTTCTCCATTACTTTCTTACATTTAGACAATAAACAAAAACACTAAATCAAGCCCTGATTTGTAGTGCTTACCCTGGAAAATTTGTTCTCATGAACCAGTTGGAACTGGCTCCAGCATGTTCCTGCCTCCATGTTTTATTTTTCTCTGTGTTTCTTGTCCGAGTCTTTCACTAGACTCCATAAGAGATCCATCCAATGTGATAGAGACCTTCCTCTGGTTCTTTCCCTTATTTTGGAGATACCAGTTCAACATGGTGACTAGCCATCCGTTGACAAGCTATCCATCTTGATATGTGATCAGAACACTTTCTTTTCTGGTCATGTATCTCCTTAGGGATGCTTTTTACATCATTGTTTCCATGAAAGATATTCTGCAGCCTCCTTACTCCCCCCATGAATTTTTATACTGATCTTTAGATCATTCAATTGAAATCTTGATTCTTTAGAGTTCGGGCGATTCCATGCTTCAAAGCAATATGGAATTACTGAGGAAATACTATTGTTATTTTTAAAATGGGCCTTAAATTGGCAAGGAAGGAGGGGACTGGGGAGGAACTCCAGCTTATTCTAAATTTGTCTCTGTTCGTTCAACAAAGGTTACCTCCCCTGCTTTTCCCAATAATGGCCTGTTCTTGGGATGAATGGGAGAGTAAAGACATCCTTAGCTGAAGAGAGGAGAGAATTCAGCCTTGGTCTCTCATTTACTAAACATTTACTAAAGTAAAAAAAGCTGCAACAGAGATGCTGTATCTCAGCTCAGTTTATCCTTTAAAGGGCCTTCATGACAGCCTTTGATCTTTTCCCAAAGTCCAGCATACTGGACTATGCAGAGCTTCCCTATCTTCCCTGAGGCTTTTCCATCTTTTTGCTTCACTTGGACCATTTCCTCTGGTTGAAAGTCCTACTCCAACTGCTCTGTCAGTCAAAAGTCTGCCTGTCCTTCAAGGCTCAGATCAAATACCACCTCCTCCAGGAAGCCTCCCCTGGAGAGGCAATTTGGTGTAGTAGAAAGAGCTCTGGAATTGGAATGGCTTTGAAGCTAACCTCTGACATTTCCTAGGGATATGACGTGGGTAAGCTGCTTAGTCTCTCTGAAACTTGGTTTTCTTTTCTGTAAAATTCAGATACTGATAATTACATCACCAAATGCACCTCAGAGGGTTGGGGGATGGATCAAACAAGATGCAATAAGTAGTCCCTCATGATGCAATGAAAGGAGAGGCAAGCCTCATCAATTTCAGGCTCTGCTTTCATTGGCTCATGTACCTTTATTTAACTGAAAAATCCCCATTTCCTCTTGGACTTTACCTGTTCTCAGCTCACCTCAGCCTCAAATTTAGAGTTAAATAATTTGATTATGTTAGTAAAAATATGATAAAGACCAAGAAACATTATTCTCTCTCTCTCTCTCTCTCTCTCTCTCTCTCTCTCTCTCTCTCTTTCTACTATAGGATGCAACAGATGGGTTGTTTCAAACTTTTTCTAGGTCTTCTTTTTTTTTTTCCTTCTCTTCAAGTCTTCCAAGCTGCAAGAGAAAGAGACTTAGAAATTCGGCATCTTAGAACAAAGTGAGAGCAGGAGGTAGGCAGCCAAGTCTCAGCAGGATGTTCACACCAGAATCAGGCAGCCCTGTGGAAGTTTTCATTGATTATCTTGGATGCAGCTGTGTGGACAGCCTGCTCAGCAGCCTCCCTGGTTCCATAGTCCCATGGCTCTTGGGTCCCCCAAAGTTTCATGATCTGGAGGATGGACATGTCTACTCCTGCCACTCCTGAAAAGTGATGCTGCTCCAACCCCAACAAGGCAAGAGCTAAATGCCTCCCTCCTGCCCCCCTAACCGCCTCCCTGTCCCCCTCTCCCCATTTCTTTCTTCCCCAACTCCTCAAGCTCTCTCTGCTGCTTTGGTATCATAGCCACAGCCAAACCAGCCGGGGACATGTTGGCACTGAAGCCCACTGGAAAGTATCCCAGCACTGGCAGCTCCTGTAAAAACACTACATCCCAACAGACAGGGTCTTTGTAGAGATAGTGTATGTACAGCGTTTTGCATGACTTAAAAAAGCTAAATGGCTGTCAACTATTATACTTGATTCCAGTGGAAGTGCTAACTTCAGCCTCTGAACCCTCACGACACTTTGTGATTCTAAGATCTTTTTTCATGTTGTCTTTGGGATCTAAGTTCTCTCTCTTTCTCTCTCTCTCTCTCTCTCTCTCTCTCTCTCTCTCTCTCTCTCTCTCTCTCTCTCTCTCTGTCTCTCTCTCCCTCTCTCTCTCTCTGTCTCTGTCTCTCTCTCTCTCTCTCTCTGTCTCTCTCTCCCTCTCTCTCTGTCTCTCTCTCTTTCTCTCTCTCTTTCTCTCCTCTCTCTTTCTTTCTCCCTCTCTTTCTTTTTCACTCTATCCCCCTCTCTCATCCTTTCTCTCCTTCTCTCTGCCTCTGTGTGTGTTTCTATTTGTCTCTGTCTCTGTCTCTCTCTCTGTGTCTCTCTGTCTCTGTTTCTCTCTTTCTCTCCATGAAGATAGGAACCTGTCATTTCCTAGATAGAAGCATCTTTGTGTATGTGTCTATCTGTCTGTCTGTCTCTGTCTCTGTCTCTCTGTCTCTGTTTCTGTCTCTCCGTGTCTCTGTCTCTCTCTGTGTGTCTCTCTTTCTCTGTCTCTGTCTCTCTGTCTCTGTGTCTCTCTCTGTCTCTGTCTGTCTGTCTCTGTCTCTGTCTCTCTGTCTCTGTCTCTGTCTCTCTCTCCATGTCTTTTCATGAAGGTAGGAACCTGTCATCTCCTAGATGCTTTCAAAGAGCATCTTGTCTTGATCCAAGGCCTTCTGAAACAGAGCAGCCAAGAAGTTAAGTGCAGCCCATAGGCATTTTCTCGGTCCTTAAGCCTCTTTCCTCTCGCTCACCAGGAACACTGTCCCTATCCTAGGTCTCATTGTAACTTGGAGTTAGAATGTTGCCTTTGTCTTTTCTCTGACACAACTGACAACCCACACTTTCAAAATGTTTTCACTATATTTAAGCAAACCACGAAGGTTGGCAAAATCAAAGGCCCCAAGATTTTTCTCAGCTTTCTCTTTTGCATCCATCCCCTTCTCATTCACACAATCATTTTCACATCTTGCTTGAACTTCCCAGTAGTCTCTTCACTGGTCTCCCTGCAGCCCATCCCTCTCCTTTCCAATACATCCTCCATAGTTACCAGACTAATATCCCTGAAACACAGACCTAACCGCATCCCTCCCTTTCTCAGGAAGCACCAGTGATTCCCTCTTGCCTCTAGGATAAAAACAGACTCTTTGCTTGCTTCTTAAAGCCCTTTCAGTCTGGCTCCAGCCTCATTTTCCAGTCTTATTACTCATTACTACTCTTTTGGCCTACTTGTTGTTTCCTGTCTAGGATGCTTCATCCCCCCTCTCAGGGCATTGGTACACAATGTCCCATTCCTGGAATACACTTCTTCCTTCCCTTTACCTTGTAGAATCCCTCACTTCCTTTAAAACTCAGTTCAAGTACCGTCTCCTATGAGACTTTTCTTAGTTCCCCCCACACACACATGCTAGAGTCCTCCTCCTTGAAAATGTTTTAAAATATATTTTATATTTAGTTTTCTGTGTATGCATTGTGTCCTATTCCCATTTCTCCAGCCCAACAGAATATAAGCTCCTTGAGGGCAGAGGCCATCTAATTTTTGCCTTTATATCCTCAGTATCTATCATTGGGCACACAGTAGGTGCTCTATAAATACTTGGTGAATGAGTGAATGAATGAATGAGCCCCCAAGATCATTTTGGCCTCCCGTGCAAATAAAAAGGAAGGGAGAAATAAAACCAAAAAAATCCAGACAGAGCTGCAGTAAATCATTGTCTTCCAGTCAGTGGTATAGTGGTAAATGTTTAATAATGGGCTCTCTAAAAAAATCTGCTCACGGCACTAAAAAAGTTTAATCTGTATTATTCACATTTTTTCCGTCTTTTCTTAATCCTAGGCAATCAACAAAGAAATAAATCAAACCCTGATTTGTAGTGTTGGCAGATTTCTGAGGTTTAAGAACCTGGACTGAAAATTTAACAATCGGCTCTCTGGAAACATTTGGCTCTGATTCCTCCGCTTCCGCCTCAATCCTGTGCTGAATTCCTGCCGCTAATTGGCATCTATATCTCCGTCCACACACATACCTATAGACATACACATGCACACATATGTGCTATTTGAGGATCAGACTTGTTCTGCCCGGCCTGGGAGGATTTAACAAGGAATGATGTGTAAAAGCTGCCCGAGCCAGGTTTTGGTTCAGTGTAAAGAAAAGCGAACAATGATCGTTGTCCCCAAGCCCATGAATGGGCTGCTTTGAGAGGTCAGTTCTCCATCCCTGAAGTGAGGTTGGATGGTCATTTTTTGGAGAGGCTATAAAATGAGACTCTTGTTTAGGTGCGAGATGGAGTTCAAAGCCTTCCTAGGGTCCTTCCCCTCTGAGACCCTGTGATTTTTCTATTTTTTATTTTTATTTCTAAATTCTGTTCTGAGTGAGCCAGTTGAGTTCCACCTTTGCCCTGGGTAGAAAAGAGATAAATAATGAGCCTGTGCTCAGAGAGGGGCTGTGGGTGGGCTCTGGTCTTTCTGAACCACCAGGATTTGGTTTGCTTTATGGCTGTCCAAGTGCCTTAAGAGTTTTAAAATGCAGGCTGTGATTCTGCCTGAGCAGGACAGAATCAAAGGGGCCTTGAGCTGTTGCCCGGCCTTGTCCACTCCCTCCTCTGGGGACTGAGCCTGGGCCGGGCTTGTGGTCCAGTGGGAGGCCAGGGTCGCTCCTGGGAGCCCAACTTCAGAGTAGTCTCCCCTGGCAGACTCGGGGGTGGGGGTGGGATGGCCGGGGGAGGCCCTGGCCGGAGCTGGCCCAGGACAGGGGGATGCAAAATGCTGCCAGCTTGGCCGGGTGTGAGGAGCTTCTGTAACACCCTCTGCTGCCCAGCTATAAATAAACTTCCCTGGCACTCCCTCACTTCCTCAGTCTGTCTCTGGCCCGGTCAGCCGGGGACTCGCTGTTCTCAGGCTGAGGCTGGCCCCTCATTAAGGCCAGAAAAACCAAATTCAAACCCATTTACACTTCAGCATGGGCGGGGAAGGGCTCTGAGCGGGGCCTGGCTGCTGAAAGATCCAGCCCAGCCTTCTGCGTCCATCCCTGCTGGGCCACTGCCTCGTGGGCCCCAAAGGCCAACCTGCCCAAAACTCTCCTAAAGGGAGAGAAATTCTTCTTTCTGCCCGCATGTGGCCCTGGACTTCTCTTAAAACTTAATTTCTTGTCCTCCCTGGGCTGCTCAAGAGTTCTCAGCAGCTCCCAGGGCCTCCAGATCCAGTCCAGCTAGGTGACGCTGATGGAGGGACGGGAACCCTAGGATCTGACCCTCCAGCCCTGCGTCCTCTCCCTTCTTCTCCCCCACCTCAACATTCCCCCCTCTCTCAGTGTTCCAGCCAAACCGGGCCCCGCCGGACTTCTCACAACCAGACTCAGGTCCCTCCAAACTTTTACCCGTAGGCCGCCTGGAGAGAGTGAGCTCCCAGATAAGGACACTGACTCTCAGCCTGATACCCACGGCACCGTTCAAATGCTTCTGATTCCCTGCTCTACCTAGAGCCTCCCGAGGGCCTTGGGCTGGAGGCTAGAGAGGAGAGGAAAGCCATCAGGGGAGGAAGCTGAGGGACCCAGGGATTTTGTTGAGGTCACACAGCAACAATAATCTCTTCCTTACTCTAGTAGAACACATTGCAGTTTCCTTCTTCCTCCCTCCCTCCCTCCCTCCTTGTCTTCTTTTATCTTTCCTCCCTTCCTCCCTTTCTTTCTTCCTTCCTTCCTTCTTTCCTTTCCTTCCTCCTTCCTTCCTTTTTTCCTCCCTCCCTTCCTCCTTTTCTTCCCTTCCTCCCTTCCTCCCTCCTTCCCTTCCTTCCTCCTTCCCTGTCTTCTTTCCTTCCTTCCTTCTTTCCTTCCTTCCTTCCTTCTTTCCTTCCTTCCTTCCTTCCTTCCTTCCTTCCTTCCTTCCTTCCTTCCTTCCTTCCTTCCTTCCTTCCTTCCTTCCCTCCTTCCTTTCTCCTTTCTTTATACATGCACACACACATATACATGCAAACGTATGTAAGATGATGTTTATTTTTGGTCTGAATTTGTGACATTATTGATATAGGGAACTGTCACTACCAATAAACATCCACCATTGCCTGTAACACAGATGTTAAAAGTTTCCTGGAAAGTCTAAGAGTTAACGTGACTGGCTCAACATCATATAACTAGCCCAAATCAGGAACTAAACCTGAAGAACTAGGCTCTCTACCTGATATAGCACACTGCCTCTCATTATTATTACAAGAGAAAAATAATGCCCTTTTCCTGAAATTGTATTCCCTGACTTATCTTTTTGAATGATACGTTTTACAAGCTTATTACTTGCTAAGGAAAGGTTTTGATTTGTCTAATTAGCCTCCTCTTCTGCTGAGGAGGACCCCACTTATATTGTACGCCCAGGCCCTTGTTTAGTAGTCAGGAATTTAGCTGGAGCTCAAGATCTTAAGCAAGGAAAAATTACTCTGTCACAGGTACCACAGAACCATTACAGAATTATAGAAATGAAAAATAAAAACCCTCTAGAAATCATTTAATTCAGTTCCTTCCCTGACTATCACCCCCAAATATAAGATAGAAAATTTGGGCTCAGAAAAAGAAATGAACTTGATGCAGGTCACAAAACAAGTCAGTGGCAGATCCACTGGTTGTGGTCCTTCATGCTCAAAGTTGTGTGAATGTGGGCAAGTCATTTCACCCTGTTTGCCTCAGTTTCCTTTTTTGTTAAATGAGCTGGAGAAGGAAATGGCAAACCATTCCAGTGTCTCTACCAATAAAACTCCAAATGAGGTTACAGAGAATCAGATAAGAATGAAAAGAATGAACCACAACAAAAAGTTATTATTACTCTAAGTAGCATGAAAGATGAAGTTGGAAGGAGGATCACAGACAAACAAGGAAACAGATCTGTCAGCATTTTTATGACAAATTATTTCCTTCATTGATAATGAAACTTCCACATTTGGACCAACTTTACTGTCCCATTGGGAGACTACTTGAAGTCATGGAAAGAGCATTAAAGATGAAATTAAGATCAAGTATCTAAAGAAAAGGACTGTGTTGAAAGCAGTCCAATTTTTAAAATCTTTATCACATTTCTTTTCTTTTCTTTTTATTTTAATAGCATTTTATTTTTCCAAATACATGCAAAGATAATTTTCAATATTCATCTTTGCAAAATCTTGTTTTCCAAATTTTCTCCCTTTCTTCCCCCTCTACCCCCTCCCCAAGACAGCAAGCAATCCAATATAAGTTAAACATGTACAATTCTTCTAAACATATTTCCGTTTTTGTCATGAGCAGTCCAATTTTTAGACATTTGAAGGATTTATTCTCAAGATGTCTGAAAAGGAGAAGAAACTGATGACTGGAAGAAATAGTGGATGATAACACTACTGAAAAAAATTAAGCAGTCCTCAATAGCAATCAACAAAGCATGTTAACTTTTTAGTCTTTCTGAAACCTTTATGAGAATGATCTATACAAAAGGATATCCTTAATGAAGCAATTTGATGGTGAACCTCAATCCAATCCAATCGAAAACAAAATCCATTTATTAAATAACTACCAGACACAACCTTAAACTTTACCACTGGAACTCTAAATTGTAAAGTAATTGAATACCCCATTACTTTACCAGGGCAATTAGAAACAATTAAATTATAATTCCCTTGGACATTTAAAAGCTTACCCCCAATTGTATTGGGGAACAAAGGATGATCTCTTATTTGGTCTCTTTTTGTTACTCTGCATTATATCTTAATTAAAAACTTTTGCTATTGAATTGGTGACTTTTACAATAGAGTGTGCTATACTGTAATGGATTTGAGCAGAGATTATATAGAGAATTAAGTCAATGCTACAACATTAAGGGATATACATTTATCTAGGCTACATTTATATTTCATATAACTTCATTTAAATTATTTATGCCAATAGCCTTACCATCCTATAGAGTGCAATATATTTGATTAATAGCATATACATCAGAAGCAACATAGAAGGGTGTAGGATTCTTCCCCCAACAGACTATAATTTGACAGCAGGTTTTCTAGTGAAGACTCTAATACAGGTCAGACAAGTTGATTCAGGTGACCATTGTTCCATTGTGTATAAAAGTGTCATGGCTTTCTTTTATTTATTGAGTGATATTATCGACTATGTGGAAACAATTTTGGTGAAGTATAATTGTGTTGAAGTAGACTTATAATTGTGTATATGGAGTGACGTTGTTCATGTCATTGTACATTGCACAGAAGAGTTGGCGTGACTATTCAGGCAATAAAGAACAGGGACACAGTAGTAGCACTTGACCCTTATCATGGTTGGGTGGTTTGGAGGTTCCTAGTGTAATAGTGATATTTTCACCATGCTGTGGAAGTTTTGTTAGAAAATTAGATATTTGCTAAGATATGTAGGAAGATGAAGCAGGAGATATACAGTGTTAGCTGTCTAAAATTGTGGGGTATTCCAAAGCCCCCCAAGGGATAATTGTCAAGAGACTTATGTGAAAACTAGTTATTAAACTCCTTAGTGCTGACCAGTAGCTGAACCAGTTTATCAAGCCTTCATACTGAGAGAGGGATGAACTAATAAAACGTTTAAAAGGTTTAATGGCCCAGTAACAAGAGATAGAAAGAGAAATCCCATTTAAAATAACTATAGATAATATAAAATATTTGGGAGTTTACCTGCCAAGACAAAGCCAGGAACTATATGAAACAATTACAAAACACTGTTCTCTTGGTTTTACTCATTTCATTTTCCATATTAGCCATATTTCCAAAAAAAGAAGCAAGAAAAATAAAATGAGAAAATTTCAATTTACACTCAGTTCATCAGTTCTCTGTCTAGAGGTTATTTCTTTACTTGTGGTTTTTTCATCATAAGTTCTTTGGAATTGTCCTGGATCACTGCATTTAGTTTTTGGGGTTTTTTTAATTAAAGCTTTTTATTTGCAAAACATATGCATGGGTAATTTTTCAACTTTGACCCTTGCAAAGCTTTCTGTTACAAATTTTTCCCTCTTACCCCCACCCCCTCAACTAAATGGCAGGACATCTAATGCATGTTAATTATGTTAAAATATTTGACAGACCGAATATGTGTATATATATTTATATAGTTATCTTGCTGTACAGAAAAAAAAAACCTGAGAAGGGAAACATAATGTAAGCAAATATTAACAGAAAGCATGAAAATGCTATGTTGTGGTCCACACTCAGATCTCACAGGCCTCTCCCTGGATGCAGATGGCTTTCTTCATCACTAAACAACTGGAAGTGGTTTGAAACATCTCATTACTGAAGAGAACCATGTCCTTCAGAATTATGGATCCCTGTATCAGAGTAGTCAAGTCTTTTACAATTTACATTCATTACAACATGGCCGTTATTGTGCACAATAATCCTCTGATTCTTCTCATTTCTCTTTGTATCAGTTCATAAAGGTCTTGCTATATTTTTCTGAAACATCCCTCTTGTAATTTCTTATAACACAGCAGAACTGTATCACAATTATATGCTGCAACTTATCCAGCCGCTTCCCAATCTTCCTATACTATTCTTAATAGCAATTGTGTTAGACCTCATCTCCCCATCTTATTCAAAATAGGAAAATTTGAAAAACTCTGAACAGAGCTCTGAGGAGATATTAAACATTTGGGTACAAATTCCATGGAATATCAACCTGCAAACCTCAAGTATCTGTTCTGACCATGCAATAATAACAAAAATTCATGTTTTTCAGAGGCATAAAATGCTCATATTAATAAATTCTGCCATTATGAAACAACATAAATAAAACAATGTCACTACCACAGGAATCTGGCTTGCTGTTAATCTGGAGCTAAGAAAACCCTAAATTCTGATAAAGGTCTCATTTATAAAATAGAGAATTGACTCAAATTTCTAAGAATATGAGCCATACCCCAATTGATAAATGGTCAAAGGATATGAATAGATAATTTTTTTTTTTGCTTTTTGCTGAGGCAATTGGGGTTAAGTGACTTGCCCAGGGTCACACAGCTAGAAAGTGTTAAGTGTCTGAGACCAGATTTGAACTTAGGTCCTCCTGAATTCAGGGCTGGTGCTCTATCCACTGCGCCACCCAGCTGCCCCCATGAATAGATAATTTTAAGACAAAGAAATCAAAGCTATTTCTAGTCATAAGAAAAAATGCTCTGAATCACTATTGACTAGAGAAATGCAAATTGAGACAACTCTGAGATACTACTTTACACCTCTCAGATTAGCTAAGATAACAGGAAAAGATAATGATAAATTTTGCAAGAGAAGAGGGAAAACTGGGACACTTGTGCATTGTTGGTGGGATTGTGAAATGATCCAACCATTCTGGAAAGTAATTTGGAACTCTTCCCAAAGAACTATAAAACTGGGCATACTCTTTTATCCAGAAGTGTCTCTAGTAGGTCTGTCAAAGAGATCATAAAAGAGGGAAAAGGACCCACATGTACAAAAATGTTTCTATTGGCAAAGAACTGGAAAATGAGGGGATGTCCATCAGTTGGGGAAACTTATTTTATATATTATTATTCTGTAAGAAATGATGAGCAAGCTGATTTCAGAAAAGCCTGGAAAGAATTATATGAACTGATGCTAAGTGAAATGAGCAGAATCAAGAGAACACTGTACACAGTAACAACAAGATTACGTGAGGATCAACTGGGATGGAGTGATTTAAGACAATTTCAATAGACTTGGGATAGAAAGTGCCATCTGCCTCCAGAGAGAGAGAATTATGGAGAATGAGTGTAGATCAAAGTATACTATTTTCACCTTTTTGTTGTTTGTTTACTTGTGTTTTTTTCTTTCCAGAGGTTTTTTCCCTTTTCATTTGATTTTTCTTGCACAGCATGATGAAATGGAAATATGGTTAGAAGAATTGTACATGTTTAACCTATATTGGGTTGCTTGCAGTCTTGGGGAGGGAGGAGGTAAGAAAGTGAAGGAGGAAAATTTAGAATAAGATTTTGCAAAGGTGAATGATGAAAACTATCTTTGCATGTATTTGGGAAAACATAATTCTATTGGGGAAAAGAAAAGGTCTAATAGAATGCCATCAATAGGCAATTAATCAATTATTTCTGCTTAGTTTTTCCCCCTGAATGGTCCAAGTAGCCAAGCCTTTTTCTGCTACAAATGTGAACCAATTGAGCATATGTATGATTATGGACTTGAGAGAAGGAACTAGAACCTATTTATCAGAAGCTGAATTTCACTAGACCAGCATCAGGAAATAGAGTAGGGCATAAGAAATGCCCTAGGTTCTGAAGATTATAACTTCAGTCCCAACAGCCTTTCCTTGGTCCTTTCTACCTGGATTCACCTTGTTCAGCAGAGATGGTAAGGACTAGAGATAAAGAGTATACTTCTCAATTGGACAATACCTCCCAACTGAAAATTATATTCCAGTCATTCGATTATTGTTGTTGCTAATAATAATAAAAATAATGCTAGCTAATATTTATAAAGCACTTTAAGGTTTGCAAAGCACTTTAGGTACATTATCTCATTTGATTTTGACAACAACCTGTGAGGTAGGTATTATTTTTATCCCTACCTTGTAAAATGACAGACTATTTTTTATGACATGTTAGTTGTATATAGTTCTGCAGACTGTGCAAGAGCTAAGTTTCTGACGACTGAGTGAGAGGAACTATCCATATTTAGATTATGTTCTGATGAGTTTGTAATTCCTAAAGTTAGGTATGTCCTTGGTGTAGTTCATAAGAAGTAGTCTAGAGAGCTCAAAAAAATTTTAGATATTGATTGGCAATGGACTGGTTCAATGTGTTCAATGCTCAGATTTATTAGAGAATTACAGGCAGCATGCTAGGACTCAGTGCCTGAATGCCTAATTACCTACATCCAATAAACAGGATTTATTGGAAAAAAGAGGATTCTGCTGGAAGAGAGGAAGACTGTAGTGCCATACGCTTGAATTCAAGGGTAGATCCACAAGGTCAACTTTGTTGATGGTCTAGTGTCTGAAGAATGGAAGGATTGCCCAAGTCAAAATCTCAGGGCGAGCTGGGGTATTCTCACCACTTGAATGGGACACAGGGGGCATATATACAAATATGTGTGTATATATATATGTATATATATATATACACACACACACATACACACACATATATGAGGTGGATTATATGCAAGATACTATATATATAAATTTTATGCAAGATTTATATGAATTAGGGATCCCCAAATGTCACAGCTATTCAGTAGGTTTTTATATAAATAGACCTTAACAGGACTCACAGTTGAACTTGGAGAGAATAAAACTGAGAGTTATAGAAATGCTCACCATGAGCTCCATTGAAGCTGCCTGGGGAGAACTCGCGCCAAATGACCAGGAAGTTTGATCCAAAATAATAAAAAAAAAAAGACAAAGGATCCTTAAGGGACCATGGACTGAGCTAAGAGGGCCTCTGTTCTTTGTCCTAAAGCGCTTGGCACCTAGAGCTGACAATCTTTTGTTGAAGAGACACCAGATCTAGAGCCAAGATGTTGGGGACAACAAGGTAATTTACTTCATCAGAAAAAAGCTAAGAGATTGGGGGGAGGTTTCCCATAGAGAAATGTAGTTGCTGGTCTAGGGCAAAGATTTCTTCCCTTGTCTAAAACTGTTGTAACAGGAAATGCCTAGAGGTTCAAAGCTACAAGATGACAGTGGCCACTTTTCCCTCAAGTAGAAAAAAGCCAAGGATTTCTTTCATTTTTTTTTCTTTATTGTCATTTTTTCCCCAAGGATTTATTTCATTTTCCCCTTTATTTTCATTTTTTCCCCAAGGATTTCTTTTATTCCTTTATTTTCATTTTTACAAGGATTTCTTTCATTTTTTCTTTATTTTTATTTTTTCCAAGGATTTTTCATTTTTTTCTTTATTTTCTTTATTTTTGTTTTTTCCAAGGATTTCTTTTA
>JAJPUD010023505.1:0-19896 GCA_023553655.1 Myrmecobius fasciatus
AGCAAAGTTTCAGGATACAAAATAAATCCACATAAATCATCATCATTTTTATACATCACTAACAAAATCCAACAGCAAGAGATACAAAGAGAAATTCCATTTAAAATAACTATTGATCGTATAAAATATTTGGGAATATATCTGCCAAGGGAAAGTCAGGAACTATATGAGCAAAACTACGAAACACTATCCACACAAGTAAAGTGAGATCTAAATAATTGGAAAGATATCAAGTGATCTTGGATAGGTTGAGCGAATATAATAAAGATGACAACAGGAACTAAACTAATTTATTTATTTAGTGCTATACCAATCAAACTCCCAAGAAATTATTTTACTGACCTAGAAAAAATAACAACAAAATTCATCTGGAAGAACAAAAGGTCAAGAATTTCAAAGGAATTAATGAAAAAAAAAAAGGCAAATGAAGGTGGCCTAGCTGTACCAGATCTAAAACTGTATTATAAAGCAACGGTCATAAAAACAATTTGGTACTGGCTAAGAAACAGAATAGTTGATCAGTGTAATAGGTTAGGTTCACAGGACAAAATAGTCAATGACTATAGTAATCTAGTGTTTGACAAACCCAAAGACCACAGCTTTTGGCGTAAAAACTCACTATTTGACAAAAACTACTGGGAAAATTGGAAACTAATATGGAAGAAATTAGGCATTGATCCACTCCTGACACTGTACACCAAGCTAAGGTCAAAATGGATTCATGATCTAGACATAAAGAATGATATTATAAACAAATTAAAAGAATGTAGGATGGTTTACCTCTGATCTGTGGAGAAGGAAGGAATCTGTGACCAAAGAAGAACTAGAGAACATTACTAATCACAAAATAGATAATTTTGACTACATCAAGTTAAAAAGGTTTTGTACAAACAAAATGAATGCAGATGAGATTAGAAGGGAAACAATAAACTGGGAAAACATTTTTACATTCAAATGTTCCGATGAAGGCTTCATTTCTAAAATATATAGAGAATTGACTCAAATTTATAAGAATTCAAGCCATTCTCCAATTGATAAATGATCAAAAGATATGAGCAGACAATTTTCAGATGAAGAAATTGAAACTATTTCTAGTCATATGAAAAGGTGCTCCAAATCACTATTAATCAGAGAAATGCAAATTAAGACAACTCTGAGATACCATTATACACCTGTCAGATTGGCTAAGATGACAGGAAAAGAAAATGATGAATGTTGGAGGGGATGTAGGAAAACTGGGACACTGTATCTGGTGACACATATTCTTTTCTTTCTTTTTTTTTTTTAAAGCTTTTTATTTGCAAAACATATACATAGGTAATTTTTCAACATTGACCCTTGCAAAGCTTTCTGTTACAAATTTTTCCCTCCTGCCCCCCCCTCCAGATGGCAGGAAGTCTAACACATGTTAATTATGTTAAAATATTTGACAGATCTAATATGTGTATACATATTTATACAGTTATCTTGCTGTACAGGAAAGAGAAAAAAAAAACCTGAGAAAGAAAACATAATGCAAGCAAACATCAATAGACAGTGTGAAAATGATATGTTGTGGTTCAGACTCAGGTCCCACAGGCTTCTCCCTGGGTGTATAAGGCTTTGTTCATCATTGAACAGCTGGAACTGATTTGAAACATCTCGTTGTTGGAGAGAACCATGTCCATCAGAATAGATCATCGAATAGTCCTATTGTTGCCATGTACAATGATCTCCTGGTTCTGCTCATTTCACTCAGCATCAGTTCATGTAAGTCTCTCTAGGTCTCTTTGAAATCATCCTGCTGGTCGTTTCTTATAGAACAATAATATTCCATAATATTCATATACCATAATTTATTCAGCCATTCTCCAGTTGATGGGCATCTATTCAGTTTTCAGTTTCTAGACACTACAAAAAGGGCTGCTACAAACATTTTTGCACATGTGAGTCCCTTTCCCTACTTTAAGATCTCTTTGAGATATAGGCCCAATAGAAACATTGCCGGGTCAAAAGGTATGCACAGTTTGATAACTTTGAGCGTGGTTCCAAATTGCTCTCCAGAATGGCTGGGTCCGTTCATAGTTCTTCCACCAACAATGCATCAGTGTCCCAGTTTTCCCACATCCCCTCCAACATTCATCTTCTTTTCCTGTCATCTTAGCCAATCTGACAGGTGTGTAGTGGTATCTCAGAGTTGTCTTAATTTGCATTTCTCTGATCAATAGTGATTTGGAGCATCTTTTCATGACTAGAAATAGTTTTAATTTCATCATCTGAAAATTGTCTGTTCATATCCTTTGACCATTTATTGATTGGAGAGTGGCTTGAATTCTTATAAATAAGAGACAATTCTCTATATATTTTAGAAAGGAAGCCTTTATCAGAACCCTTAAATGTAAAAGATGATTTCCCAATCTATTGCTTCCATCCTAATCTTGTCTGTATTAGGTTTGTTTGTACAAAAACTTTTTAACTTCATATAATCAAAATTATCTATCTGGTGTTCAATTAAGAATTCCAGTTCTTCTTTGGATGCAAATTCCTTCCTTCTCCACAGGTCTGAGAGGTAAACTATCCTATATTCCTCTAATTTGCTTATAACATCACTCTTCATATCTAAATCATGAACCCATTTAGATCTTATCTTGGTATGCGGTGTTAGGTGTGGGTCAAGCCCTAATTTCTTCCTTACTAGTTTCCAATTTTCCCAGCAGTTTTTGTCGAGTAGTGAGCACTTATGCCAAAAGCTGGGGTCTTTGGGTTTATCAAACACTAGACTGCTATAGTTATTGCCTGGTTTGTCCTGTACTCCTATCCTATTCCACTGATCAACTGCTCTATTTCTTAGGCAGTACCAAATGGTTTTGATGACTGCTGCTTTATAATATAATTTTAGATCTGGCACAGCAAGGCCACCCTCATCAGCCTTTTTTTCATTAATTCACTTGAGATTCTTGACCTTTTGTTCTTCCAAATGAACTTTGCTATATTTTTTCTAGATCTGTAAAATAATTTCTTGGGAGTTTGATTGGTATGGCACTAAATAATTAGATTAGTTTGGGTAGTATTGTCATTTTTATTATATTTGCTCGGCCTACCCATAAATACTTGATGTTTTTCCAACTGATTATGTCTGACTTTATTTGTGTGGAAAGCGTTTTGTAGTTTAGTTCATATAGTTCATGACTATTCCTTGGCAAATAGATTCCCAAATATTTTATACTATTGACACTCACTGTGAATGGAATTTCTTTTTATATTTCTTGCTACTGAACTTTGTTGGTAATATATAAAAATGCTGATGATTCATCTGGATTTTTTTTGTATCCTGAAACTTTGATAAAGTTGTAAATTGTTTCTAGCAGTTTTTTAGTTGAGTCTCTAGGGTTCTCTAAGTATACCATCATGTCATCTGCAAAGAATGATAATTTGGTTTCTTCATTACCTATTCTAATTCCTTTAATCTCTTTTTCTTCTCTTACTGCCAAAGCTAACATTTCTAATACAATATTAAATAGTAATGGTGACAGTGGGCAGCCTTGTTTTACTCCTGATCTTATTGGGAATGATTCTAGTTTGTCCCCATTACATATGATACTTACTGGTGGTTTTAAATAGATGCTACTAATCATTTTAAGAAAAAGCCCATTTATTCCTATACTCTCTAGTGTTTTTAATAGGAATGGGTACTGGCATTGTTGGTGGAAATGTGAATGGATCCAACCATTCTGGAGAGCAATCTGGAACTATGCTCAAAAAGTTATCAAACTGTGCATACCCTTTGACCCAGCAGTGTTTCTACTGGGCCTATATCCCAAAGAGATTTTAAAGGAGGGAAAGGGACCCACATGTGCAAAAATGTTTGTGGCAGCCCTTTTTGTAGTGGCAAGAAACTGGAAACTGAATGGATGCCCATCAGTTGGAGAATGGCTGAATAAATTATGGTATATGAATGTCATGGAATATTATTGTTCGGTAAGAAACAGTCAGCAGGATGATTTCAGAGAGGCCTGGAGAGACTTGCATGAACTGATGCTGAGTGAAATCAGCAGAACCAGAAGAACATTATACACAGCAACAAGGCTATACAAGGGTCAATTCTGATGGACATGGTTCTCTTCAACAGTGATGTGATTCAAACCAGTTCCTATTGTTCAGCGATGAAGATAGTCATATACATCCAGAGAGAGGCCTGAGGGAACTAAATGTGAACCACAACACAGCATTTTAACGCTTTTGGTGAATATTTACATGCATTTTGTTTTTCTTCTTAGGTTGTTTTTTCTTTTCTCCTCTCTTTCTCTAGAAAGATGTTTCTTGTGTAGTAAGATAACTGTATATATATATATACATATGTATACATATATGTATATATGTATACATATATTGGATTTGTCATATAATTTATCATATTTAGCATGTATTAGATTATCTGTCATCTAGGGGTGGGGAGGTGGAGGGAAGAAGGGGAAATGCTTGGAACAACAAAAAAAAAAGCTTTTGCAAAGGTCAATGTAGAAAAATCACTCTTATGTTTTGTAAATAAAAAACTTTTAATAAAAAAAGGAATGGGTATTGGATTTTATCAAATGCTTTTTCTGCATCTATTGAGATAATCATGTGATTTTTGTTAGTTTGGTTATTAATATAATTGATTATGCTGATAGTTTTCCTAATATTGAACCAGCCCTGCATTCCTGGCATAAATCCTAATTGGTCATATCTTATTGCTAATATCTTATTTAGGATTTTTGCATCAATATTCATTAGGGAAATTGGTTTATAGTTTTCTTTCTCTGTTTTCACCCTACCTGGTTTAGCTATCAGTACCATATCTGTATCATAAAAGGCATTTGGTAGTACACCTTCTTTCCCTATTTTTTCAAATAGTTTATATAGTGTTGGAATTAATTGTTCTTTGAATGTTTGGTAGAATTCACATGTAAATCCATCTGGTCCTGGAGATTTTTTCTTAGGGAGTTGATTAATAGCTTGTTCTATTTCTTTTTCTAAAATGGGGCTATTTAAATAATTTATTTTCCCTTCTGTTAACCTGGGCGGTCTATATTTTTGTAAATATTCTTCTATTTCATTTAGATTATCAAATTTGTTGGCATAAAGTTGGGCAGAGTAACTCCTAATTATTGCTCTAATTTCCTCTTCATTGGAGGAAAGTTCTCCCTTAACATTTTTGAAACTAACAATTTGATTTTCCTCTTTCCTTTTTCTAATCAAATTAACTAAAGGCTTATCTATTTTGTTGGTTTTTTCATAAAACCAACTCTTAGTTTTGTTTATTAATTCAATAAGAAAATAATTTCTTATTTTCAATTTTATTGATCTCCCCTTTTATTTTCAGAATTTCCAATTTGGTATTTAATTGAGGGTTTTTGATTTGTTCTTTTTCTAGTTTTTTTCTTAATAGTAAGTCCAATTCATTGATCTTCTTTTTCTCTATTTTATGCAAGTAAGCATCTAGAAATATAAAATTACTCCTTATAACCACTTTGACCATATCCCACAAATTTTGGTAGACACATTCTTTTCAAAAAATTTTCACAATCATTATTTTAGTGGTTTTTCACAATACCTCTGTGAATTAAGAGGATCCAGGAAGGATCCAGGATAGTGTAGATGAAAGAATAAAAAGAATTGGGTGAGGGGAAAGGCAATAAATGATGTTTATATAATACTTGAAGAATAGCAAAGATTTCTTTGGATCTTCTCGTGTCACCCTTTGTGTTCAACACTAGAGTTATTATCATTCCTATTTTTAAAATTTAGGAAATCAACTCTTGGAGGTAAATTGAATCCTTTAAGATCCCACAAGCAAAAAAATATCAGCGTTGGGGCCATAATTGCTCAGAATTCTGCTTCCCAGGCTCTGTCCACTATACCATGTGACCTTGAGAATCAGAGAGAACCTCTAGATATCAAGTGAATGCAGACATGCTCACTCACTCCAGACTGGTGAGAAGTAAGTTTATATTTTAATACTTCCTGAATGTAGCTCTCTTTAACAATGAGATGATTCAGACCAGTTCCAATGAGCTTGTGATGAAGAGAGCCATTTGCACCCAGAGAGAGGACTGTGGGAACTGAGTGTGGTTCACAACATAGTATTTTTACTCTTTTTGTTGTTTGCTTGCATTTTATTTTTCTCATTTTTTTTCTGATTTGATTTGATTTTTCTTCTGCAGCAAAATAATTGTATAAATATGTATGCATATATTGTATTTAACATATATTTCTACCATGTCTAACATATATATTGGACTACTTGCCATCTAGGGGAAGGGATTGGCAAAGGGATGGGAAATGGAACACAAGGTTTTGCAAGAGTTGATGTCACACATTTGCTTGCATTGTGTTGCCTTTCTCTGATTCTTTTTTTTTTTTCTTGTAGATAGGATTTTTCTTGCATAACTTCTCAAGCATTTCAACATTATTAACATGTAGTGGACTTCCTGCCATCTAGAGGAGGAGAGGGGACTGGGGGTAAAATTTGTAATGGAAAGCTTTGTAAAGATCAATGTTGGGGAACTACCCATACATATGTTATACAAATAAAAAGCTTTAATAAAAGAAAAGAGTTAATGTCACAGAATTATCCAAGCATATGTTTTGAAAAATAAAAAGCTTTAATAAAAAAAGACTTCCTGATGATTCCATAGACTAGAGTTTGATAAACTTAAATGACAAGAATTCATGTTTCTCTACAAACAATTTCTCCTGTTACAATTTAAGGCCAATCCCTTAAACTTGAATGGTTTTCTGAACCATCCTTTGAGGGGATCGAAAATAAACCTTTTTCATAAGCCTCATAAGAACCTAGAATGTAACTCTGAAAAACAACAGCTTAAAAAAATAGATAAGTCAAAGGCAGCAGTGGCAAAAATGTAAACTTTGAAACTGCCAAAGAATAGAAGGCACCATCATTGTAGGTGTCTGAAAATAATGTGGAAATTATTTATAGAAGATACAAATTCAACTCTGGCTGTCCTAACTTGTGCAGCAATGTAATAATAGCCTTTGGATTGTAGTATATTTTACACTTTATAAACTCTAGTCACTATTTTATTTGATCTTCCTTGCAACCCTATGAAACTTGATCAAGATTTTTCACCACCTCCCCAGACTCAGTTTTCTCATCTATGAGGTTGGTATACGATGTCTGCCCTCTCTTTATCACTGATGAGAAGAGACTGAAATGATGAATTTCTGTAAGATAGCTAGTTAGTAGCAGAGCCAAGAGTAATAAGTTTTTTGACTCTGTACATCCTCCCCATTAGGCTAGCTCTAGCCAGTCATAATGCTTATAAGGATCTCAGTGAAGACCATGGGCATGGAGAGAAGGCTGCCAACCTGGTGATATTCGACTGGTTTGGTCATTATTTCAATGATTCCTTTTCATGCCTACTCCAGTCCAAACTAATTTATTTGATATTGCCAATAAATGACCCTCCATTTCTCACTTTCTCATCTTTGAACAGATTCTCCAGGTCTAGATTTTATTCCTTCCATCCCTTCCCTCTCTTAAAATCCTTATCTTCCTTCAAAGAAAAGCTCAGAAAATGCCTCCTACATCAGGACTTTCCTATGGTGTGGGTTTTTTCCTCTCTCTTTTTTGCTGAAACCTATGATTTCATTGACATAAGGCGCAAACAATATGGAAATATATATTAGCCATTCATCTATAACTTACAGTCTTGATGTGAGAATTAAGATATATATGACATATGACTTACCTAGAGTCATACAGATTTACCTGATCCACTACACATTGTCTACCTATAGTTCTTGATTCCTTGACATTAATTTGTATAATATTATATATGCTTTGTACTTATGTCTCTGTGGACATGAAAAGTATATAGAACTTAGAATTAAGGAATCTGAGTTCAAATCTCAGTTCTACTACTTACTATCTAAGTTTTCTTCAGTGAACAAGTTGCTGCAGTTCTCTATCTATAAACTGAGGGGTTTTGACTAAATGACCTCTAAAGTAATTTCTAGTTCTAAATGTAGAATTCTGTCATCTGTCCATATTATCCGGTCTGTATGATTCTTAGCAATGAAAAGGTTAAAAGATACCACAGCCTTGGTGTCAGAAGTTCTGGATTCAAGACCCAGAACCTTCTGAGAACCTTCCTTGCATTGTCTGTCCATTGGGAACATTCTAATGGACAATTCAAGCTGTTTATCAGTTACTGGACATTCTTACCTCTTAACACATCCAATTTTTGTTTATTAAATAATATTCTCCCCAATTACATGTAAGACCAATTTTAACATTCACTTTTTTAAAGTTTTATGTTCTGAATTCTATCCTTCCTTCCCTCTTTCCCCTACCAACCCACATGGAGGTAAGAAATCTGACATAGGTTTTACATGTGCAATCACATAAGACATATTTCCATATTAGTCATTTTGGGGAAGAAAACTTGAGGAAAGAAAAAGAGAAAGAAAGAAAGAAAAGAAGGAAGGAAGGAAGAAAGAAAATAAGAAGGAAAGAAGGAAGGAAGAAAAGGAAGGAAGGAACAAAGGAATGAAGGAATGAAGGAACAAAGGAAGAGGGAGAAAGGAGGAAAGGAGAAAAGGAGGATGTGTAGAGGTAGAAAGAAGGACAAATGGAAGGAAGCAAGGAAGGAAGAAAAGATGAATGAAAGAAAGAGAAAAATAGTATTCTTCAGTCTGTGTTCAAATTGTATTAGTTCTTCCTCTGAAGTCAGATTACATTTTTCATCATGAGTCTTCTGGGATTTTCTTGGATTATTGTACTGCTGAGGTACACACAGTTTATTGTACAACATTGCTGTTACTATGTACAGTGTTCTCCTGATTCTACTCACTTTACTCTGTACCAGTTCATGTAAATCTTCCCAGGTTTTTCTGAAATCATTTTTTAATCCATATCTTTCTTTGATGACATCTCTTCATACCCACCATTCACTTCTCCATTTTTCTCTAAAGCATTCTGACTTTCAGGTTTTTTTTTTTTGTTTGGTTTTTTTTTTGGTAAACTGCAGTGTTCCATGCTTCCAAACCATATTAGACACTGGAAGAATATTTTCTGAAAGAAAAGTCATACATTATAGTATGATACTATTTTAAAGTTCTAGGCATTTTCTTAGAATATAATAGTTACAATCCCTTGCATCACAGTTATCAAATTAATTTTATTTTCTAGTCTATATTAACTTCTCTTTCCAACAAATCTAACAAGTTGGATCAGTATTCCATTTAATAGATCAAATTAAGCATCAAAAAGAGAAAAAAAATCTTGCCCAGGTAATTTAGTTAGTAAGTGAAAAAGCCAGTATCAAAATCTAAGAATCAAAATCTAAAAATCTAAGAATGGAATCTGAAGATCCATGCTTGAGTTCAGGCCAAACCTTCTGTGAACTTGGGCAAAATCATTTACTCATTCTGTGCCTTGGAATCCTCATCTGAAAAATAGAGTAACATAGAAAAGGGGGAGGTAACTAATAGATGTCCAAAGTTCCTCTAACTCTAAATTTTATGAACCTATATTTCTGTCTGGGGACAGCAAGATGACACAATGGATAAAATTCTGGGTTTGGAGTCAGAAAGACTCATCTTCATGAGTTCAAACCTTCTTTCAGATACTTAACTGTGTGCTCTTGAGCAAGTCACTTAACTCTGCCTCAATTTCCTCATCTATAGAATGAGCTGGAGAAGGAAATGTATCTTTGCCAAGAAAACCCTAAATGTCTCAGAGTCAGAAACAACTAAAAATGATTGAAACAATGAGAAAATGCTGTCGGGGGTTTGTGTGTGTATGTGCATGTAAAGGTGTATTGCGTGTAAGTGTGCATGTGTGCATGTATGTGTGTGTATGTGTTCCCACCTATCCAGGCAGCCGTTGACATTGAGAAGTCTAGTAGGGAAAAATGAATCATGAGTGTTGGATACTTTTTTATTCAGTCTGCATTCTTCACTTCCAACACTGGTAGCATTTTTTTTTCCCTTCATGGAAACACATAACACATTGGAATAGGTTTGCTTTTCAATTCAAGAGTGGACTTGAAAACAGGAATGTAAAACAGGTTCCACAGAGGGCATTATAAAAGACCTTCACCACTTGGCTCCAACCTAGCTTTCCAGCCTCCCTGCACATTATTTTCTGCCATGCATTCTACAGCCTAGCCAATCTGGCCTCTTGATTGTTCTTCACACATAACATTCCATCTCATTTCTCCATGCTATTGCATGGACTGGAATATAGTTCAGCCTCCCCTCTGCCTCTTAGCTCAGTTCAAAGCTCAGTTCAAAAGTCACATTCTACAAGAAACCTTTCTTAATCTTGTAAGTTGTTAGTGCCTCCCCTTCCACCCAATTGCCCTGTATTTATTTTGTATAAATTTAAATGTATACATGGAATTCCTCCGTTTTCCCCCCACTACCTACCTAAATAAGACTCTAAGCTCCCTGAGGGTAGGAACTATTTCTTTTTATCCTTTTTTTGTCTTGAGAACCTAGCACTATCTGGCAAATAGAAAGCATTTAATAAATGCTTGTTGATCAATTGCTTAGATGACTCATGTCTCCAGTGTAAGATGTTTTTCCTCATCAAAAACAGCCCCCAAATATAACTAAAATCCTGAGAATTTTTGTAATATTATGGTCTAGACAAAGAAAAGCAGACTTGAGTGATTTTTCTGGTAAAAATACATGGAAAATCACTTTTTTTCTTCATTGACGTGACTTGAAAGTTCTCCTATTTTCATAGTCTGTAAGTATATGGAATTATGACAGGAATTTTAAGAGAACTGAATGAAATTTGTTTATACTACTACCACTGTGACAGGATATCATTTTAGGAGAAGGATAACTAGACTGAAAAACAAAAGACATTGGAGCTAAGCCCTAGCTCAACCATTAGCAAGCTTTGTTAATTTGAGCCAATCAAATTCACTGAATTAGTTTCATTTGTGTATTGAAGGGTTATTTAATCAATAAGATCATAGATACAGACATGGAAGAAGCTTAAAGGCCAAAGACTCCATTTTGCAGATGGAAAAGTTGATCTACCAAGAGGTTAAATGAATTTCCTGAGGCCACAGAATTGTAAGTATCTGGTGCCTGATAGAAAGCTAAAGCTTTCTGATGCCAAATCTAGTCCTCTATCCATTATACAACAGTATTAAACTAAAAGCCTTTCTTGTTATTAAAATTATAAAAAGAAACTGGATGCAGAATCAAAGAATCATAGACTGTTTCTGCTAGAAGAACAATTTCCAGGCAGCCAAATGGTTCTACAACACAGAAAAAATTAAAGGATCCTTTATTCTAGTTCTAACTCCCTCATTTTAAAGATGAAGTAATTGAGGCACCAGAGAGAATAATTGAGTGGCTCCCAATACTATGTCTAGTCATGTCAGAGCCAAACCCAGAATCTGGGTCAATGATCTTTCCACTGTTCCCTTAGAAAATGTTCAGTTGAATTGTATTAAATACCCTTCCTTAAGATTACCAATAAAAGTGTTAAAATTAAGTCTAAATACCCAGAGGGGGTTAGTGTCTGGAAAAGACACCTGTGTGGAAATTATTTCTCCTTAATGATGTTGAATGGATGAAGAATTACTGTCTGCTGAAACATTATGGCAAGTCTTTGAACACAAAAGCACATAGCACTTAAACAAGCTATGAAAAAAAGAAAGGGCAGGAGATACTTTCAAAGGATCCTCTCCAATATGATGAACCTTTCCAATATCTCATTTAAATTGTTATTTTTTATTTCAATTCAATAAACATTTATTAAACATCCACTTAGTACAGGCACTGTTCTAAGCTGTTCAAATTGTGCTATTTGACCATGAATCCCCAAACTGATCTACTTGCTGTGTCCTGAGCTCAGAATTTCAGTCTCCCATTTTATGCTTTTACATAGATAATTGCATAAATACTTTGCAAAGATAGATAATAATGGAATATGCACACTAGTCCCATCACCTCTTGGAATTCAAAATTTTCTTCAATGCTCAGATGACGTATCATGTCTTTCAAGAACCCCTTTCCTAATCTATTTGGTATGTTCTTTCTTTCCTTAAATTATTGGATGGTTAGACAGTTGGATAGATGCATATATGGTGTGTATATATACATACATTATAGATATAGGCTATCCATTCTGCCTCTTTTCTACACACACATGTATGTATGTGTATATATGTACACACATATATGTTTACATATTGTATTCTTCACCTCTTCTCCTAAGTATAGTGTAAGTTTCTGGAGGGCAGGAGCTATTTTCCATTTTGTCTTTATATCTTTAGTGTTTAATATAGTGCTTTAAATGTAAGCAGAGTTCACTGAATGCTTGTTGAGTTGGACTGGATTGTGGTGAATAGGAAACAGATGACCCATGGCATATCACTGAGAAGGTGTCTTTGGTTCTGTGTTCTGCTCAACTTTCCCTCCTAAACTGAGGAGGACTATAAAGGCAGCATGATATGATGAAAAGACTGCTAGATTTTGGATTTAGAGAATCTGGGTTCAAATTCTGACTTTGTCCCTTATTACCTGGAGGACTCGAGACTCTTTCCTAACCTCTCTGAGCCTCGGTTAAATAAGAGATAAGATGAGATGGCCTTAAATAAGAACTTTTCTAGAACCTTTCTATCTCCAGTCTCAGGAACAAAAATTCCTTCTTATAGTTCTGATGATCTATTAATAAAAATTCATTGAGCTCCTACTATGTGCAAGGCATTGTACTGAGTAACCAGAGGGCATATTTTAAACTTTTTACATCTCTAAGTAATTTGGAGAAAATGCAAAACAATATTGGTTCCCAGATTGGGAATTAGAAGTGGGCTCCACCTGGGCAAAGAGCATATGCATGGGACCTATTTACTGCTTTCATCACATGGCTCCATGGGACGTAGCCACATCTGGACCCCATTACTATTATGAAAGGTGCAGGCTGTGTGCTTGCTCCAAAGCTGGACTCCTATTTCACAACAAGCTTGGAAGAGCAAGACTCAAGTACAGACTTCCTGTCCCATTTGTAATCAAGGTGCACTTGACATCAATAAACTAAGATAATTACATTATCATTATCATTACCATCATTATTATCAGCCACGAGTGAGGAAACATTAATAGAGCATTCTGCATAGAACTCTGGAGACATTTGGGACTGAAAACCTAAAAAGGAGGGGGAAATGCCATTTGTTCCTTTTCTAGGTCCACAGAGATGATGGAGTGTTTTCAAAACTTACTCTCTAACAGATGGAGAAAATTCATCTGATGAGTTAATAGTTGATTTATCTCCCTTGTTTCTTCTACTAAAAAAAAAAAAAATGCTTATACCTCAGTTTCCCAGATAGTTCACAGAATGTTAGAATTGTAAGGAACCTGATTTGAAGCAACACCCTCAGTTTATTTTGAAGTGACCTTAAATACAGAGATCTGATGCAACATCTTCAGTTTATATTGAAGTGACCTGAAATGCAGAGAGCTGACTAGTTCAAAGTCACAAAACTGATTAACAACAGAAGTATTTCTTCTGACTCCTTATCCAGCTTCTTTCTTCCTTCCCTCCTTCCTTCCCTCCTTCTTTCTTCTTTCCCTCCTTCCCTCCTGCCTTTCTGCCTTCCCTTCTTCCTTCCTTCCTGCCTTCCTTCCTTCCTTCTGTCTCACTTTACGAGTCTCATCTTACTTGGACCCTTATAGTTGAACATGCAGCTTCATGGAATCACTGACTAACAATAAGAGCTAGATTTATATAGTGTTTTAAAGTTGGTAAAGTACTTTAGATCTATTAGCTCATTTAATCCTCCAAAATACTCTGTAAAGTAGACTCTATCTCTTTACAGGTAAGGAAGAAGATGTTTAAGTAATTAAGGTAGATAGTATCTGGAAGTATTTGAACTCTGGTCATTCCTGACCCTAAAGCAAAAATTATCTTCATTATACCACCAAGCTGTCCAAAAAATGTCTTATCTAATTGAAGGTCTTAAGTAGACCAGTGACATGGCTGCTTCAAGTTTCCTTAACTACCTCCCAGGGTTGTTGTAATAATCAAACAAGACAATATTTGTAAAGGTCTTATCACAGCTCCTGGCACATAGTAGATACTTAATAAATGCTTGTTTCCTTCCTTCTCTACAATACACAATTGAAGTCAGTATGCCATTACAGGTATCAAACACACTCCATAATGCTAAAGGAAATAAATATAAATATAATTAGGAAATATTTAACAAAATGAACAAAAATGCTATAGAACAGAAATAATATTATAGTAAAATGTGCTTTTCCAAGTTATCATGGGGCCTGCAGGAATATTTATGTACAGTTTAATAGCCAGCTAGGGGATACACTAGATAGAGTGCTATCCCTGGAATCAGAAAGACCTGAATTCAAATAATAGCTGGGTGGCCCTGGGCAAATCACTTAATTATGCCTCAGTTTCCTCATTTGTAAAATGAACTGGACAAGGAAATGGCAAATCACTTCAGTATTTTTGCCAACACAACTGTACAACATTTCCATTTGATTTTGAAAACATTGTACCAGATAATCCTTTCAGATGGCTTCCAACCTTGTTATTTCAGGATTATTTCTTGAAGGCAATTCTTCAAACTTCAAACAAATCTTTACATAGGGACATCTTTGCAATCATTTCTTACTTAGGCATTGTTTTGGAGAGATAACAGCCTCCTTAACTTTTGATAATCCACTTTTTTTAGCCTAAATGCTCTCCAAGACAGCATTTCTATTTAGGATAAGGAACCAAAAAAGCAGGCCGACTGAGGTAGACCCCTGCTCAGGAGCTGGCTTTAGAAAAAGAGAAATCTGTCCTTCAAATTCAGCCCCAGGCACATTTCATTCAATTTGTTCACCTCTTTTGTATGAAATGACCTCCTGATTTTTCTCAGCATATTGGCAATTTATTTAAGGATATTGTAAATACAGAATATTTATAAGAAATTCTCTAGGAGGGATAGCGGAATTGTGTAATAGCCTCCCCAGAGATGAGGCTTAGTACTTTAACCCCTTTCCCCTCCAAGTCAGAGCAGGAACAAAAAATAAAACCTTATTTAACTGTTTACTCAGCCCAAATAAACTTGACTTCAGGGGCTGCCAAGCTTTTATTGTGCCAGCATCTAGGGGAAGGGAAATCCAAAAGGGACAGGAGGAAGGAGATTTGCCTAGTGCATGCAGGAGGGGGGAAAAGAAATATTTTAGCCCCTGGAACTTCCTGCCTTCTTGAGACCTTCTTTGTGAAACCCAAGCTGCTGGCACCCCCTTCCCTACTAAACACAGCCTGGATGCAGTAGGGATATTAAAAAAAAAACACCTGTCAGTCAATTTTCTTGAAATTTCAAATGTGTTCTCCCCCTTTTATCAGACAGACATGGGGAAGAACAGGTGCAAATGACTATCCTAGACATTCTACTTTTCCATGCTTTATAAAAGCAATTTTAGCTTTGTCTTTCATAAAACCTTCATATTGGATAGTGACTTCCAGAAGTCATTCAATGGAATTCTTTGTCTTCCAAATGGATTGTTTCCTGGTACTGTTGTTGAAGATTCTAAGGATAGAAGTGATTCAGTTTCCCTTTTGATCATATGTTTCCTGATATCGTTTAAGCAACTTCTTGCAGACCAGCTCTTATTGTGAATATTACTCATAAAAACTCACTGAACCCTACCATGGATTTGTTAATGGCTTATGGCTACTTACAGTTTTATTTCTTTGGAATTATGGTATTTATTCCATGATTTGTCACCTGTGGAGCCCAGTTGTTCACTGGATCTGTGATTTCATAAATGTGGATGTGCTCTTCAACAGTGAAGACAGCAATCCATTGATCCATCTTGTATGGCTTTCTTTAGTTAGTCAATAAGTATCTATCTATCTATCTATTGATCTATCATTTTAGGCCTTATTTAATGTTAGTTTTTAAAATTAATAAATAATAATAATAAATAAAATCTATTTTCTCTCCTTTCATCAAATGTCACTGGATATCCACTGAAGCATTAAAAACATTAGGGATATCATAAAACTAGGTACTGACTAGTACAAATAATAAATTCCATGAAGTGGTCACATATATTCAAATGTGCACTACTTGAAGTTAATATAATTATGTAATATACAGTAATTGGTTCCAATTCAATGGAAATAGGCAGTGCAGATTCAAATAATGCTATTACTTCAAATGATTCATGATTAACACTAATAGGGACCTAGCTGAAATTATAAATTACAATAGAGTGGAATCATTCTTATAATGAATCCACCTAGTTCTACAGTGAAAGTATTGTAGAGCTGGATGTCAACAGGGACCTTCAAACTTCCTTCATTGTGTACCTCTTTTGTCCTCAGACTGATTTACCACAGTGAGTTTAAGAATTACCAATCCTATCTCTCCTGAGGTAGTATACTTCATATACTTTGATATACTTCCTCCTGTCGACAGAGAATAAACTAGTGAAATCTATCCTGGGCTTTAAACCAAGTCAATGAGTGGTTTGCAAAGCTAAGGACCAGATGGGAGCTTTTTTTTTTTTTTTTTTTTTTTTGAGATGCTGTCAGAAGTTGGAAAGAAAAATATACCTGTCTAAAAGCAAACCTATTAAGAATGATTACTTATTTAAACATAGTCTTTTTCTTCTACTATACAACATTATAATAATACAGTACTTTTCTATGAAGATGTACAGATTTTAAAGATTTTCCAAGGAGTGTTCACACATATTAATCTTCTCAACAATCATATGAGGTGGTTAGGGCAAATGTTATACCCATTTTAAAAATAAGGAAATTGAAGCTTAGAAAGTTTGGAGTGAACTTTAGGAAGTTATTTAATATTTCTGGGCCTCAGTTTTATTAAATATAAAGTGGTAAGTATTGGATTAGATCACTCTGAAGTCTTCTCCAAATTTAAGCAATGATCCTATGATCTTTGTATTATTCTAAAAATGAATTGGCTTAAGCCTTTGTTATGTTATACATATATTGTTGAGCATACTTTTTCCTCACCCCAAGCCTTCAGCAAAATCTTATTATAATGTCTAATTGGGGAATGATGTGAGTCTGGGTTATCATAAATTTCACCAGCAGAATTATAAACTCTCATGGATTCTATCAAGCTAGAGTGTCTTTGAATGTGGCCCTGGTGACAAACTGCCTGCAGTACAAAATCAGTTTAGTTAAAATGGAGAAACCAGTAGTGTGAACACAGAATGATGCATTATTTAGTCAAAGTAACCTCCCAAAACAAAGGTAAAAAGAGTTTTCAGTCTTATAATACTTCTTTGTTCCATAGTGCCAGTGGCAGCACCTGGAAGAGAACCAGAAGGCTCTAAGTCACACTTTTAGACTATCTATAAAACTAAATTAACTGAAGGTATTCAGAATGCAGAAGATAGTCAATGTTAGGTAAAAACTTTGCTATAGAGTTAAGAAGACAAGAGATGGCACATACTAGATGTATAACTACAGACAAATCACTTAATTGTTCAATATCCAAAATGACTGACTATAAGCTGCAGCCAGTTGTGGATATACATTGGTAGAAGGATTTCCAATACCAAAAGTTTCCTGCTCTGATGAAATCATAGTTCCATTCCAGACTCTATTTGTAAAATCTTGTCCAAGGGCCATCAAACTGACATACTACTAGAGGAAATAAATTATAGCAATATTGACATTCTTATTACAAATGAAGCCAGACAACATAAGGAAATTACACTTAAGTGACAGGATATTTTACAGATTCTTTATGGAGAGAAATGAAAGAGTTGGCAAAAATTATTTTATTGTAAGCCAAGAGGCAACAAGAAACATCATTTCATGGGACATTTGGTCATCTTACCTTGTAGTGCTCAGAATGGACATAAACAAATAGACCACCATGAAGATAATTATAGGTTATGGGCCAACATCTGTTGCAAAGAAGAAAGATGTAGAAAAAACATATATGAAGGACTCAGCAAAATCCTGCAAGCCAGGAGTACATACATACACACACATACATACATTATATACTTCATTACTGTGAGTTCCCTTACATATATTATATGCATATGACATATATTAGACATTGCCACATTATGTGTATGTGTGTACATACAAATTAATTCCCACCATTTATAAGGAATTATTCCTCTGTTCAGAGTCTACAAAGAGTGCTCTTTAAGAACATGATAAGCACATCTAGCAAGCATGTAGTTCCTTGCCTGTTTTATGCTTTACTTAGTGTTGATCATCAGAGAGAGGATCACTAAAAAAACAAACAAACAAAAAAAAAACCCAAAACACCTTGTATTCAAAATTACATCTATCAGAGAATCTTGGGTTATCTTAATATATGAATAGGAAACACCTAGTTACAGAAAAGACTTTAAATATGAATTTTTCTTTACTGAACTAATTGTTATATATTGTAAGTAACAGTAAAAATGGCAATACTTTGAGTACATTATACTACTCTGTCAATCATATGACTATTGGAGAAGCAGTCTACCACAGAGACTCATTAGTAAAAGCCTGTTTCCTTTCTATATCCTCATTAAGGATACCCTTCATGCAAGTATGGATCATTCTTGTAAAGAATTTATGAAGGTGTGAAAGAATATATATATATATATATATATATATATATATGTATATATATGTATATGTGTGTGTGTGTGTGTGTGTAGAGAGAGGTAATTATTGATGCCCTCAATCATTTTAAGGTAATAATATAATTTATATTTTTTTCAGTCATTTGGTATCATTTCCTGTTTCAGATATCTTGTACACAAGATCCCTCAATATTTTCAAGTAGTGGCCTGATTGCTGATCTTTACATACCTCATTTCATCTCTTATCTGTGCATTTTTCTTGCTGATTAGCTGACCATCAGACCTGGAATGCCCTCCCTCAACACCTCTGCCTTTCAAAATCTCTGTATTTTTTCAATACTTCTCTCAAATTCTACCTTCTACAAGAGGTCTTTTCTAGTCCCCTTAACTGCTAATACTTTTCTTTCTAATGTAATTTTCCACCTAGTCTGTATGTATGTGTATTATATATGTGCATACATGTATTATATGTTTACATATATTATATGTGTATCTATATGTCTTTATATATTATCTATGTACATGTTTGTATGTATGTGTACATGTGTGTATGTATATGTATGTATATATGTTCCTTTATATGATTGTCTCCCCATTAGAATGTAAGCACCTTGAAGGCAGGAATTGTTTTTACCTTTCTTTGTATTTCCAGAACTAGCATAGTACTTGGTATGTAGAAGATGGTGTAATAAATGTCAGCTGATTGATTGTAAGACTATGATGTTCCATGGTTCAATATCAAATAGCATTAAAGAAAATACTGATTAAACAAAAAAAAAGTTTTGTTGTCACTTTTAGGGATGGGCTAAGATGGCAGAGATGTGTGAGCTCTCCTAGTTTCCCTAAAAAACCACATGAAACCAAGTCTCTGAACAGAGTATGATGGAATGAAACTATTTTCCAGCTCAAAATAGACTAGACTAGAAAAACTTTGAGAAAGGTCAGTCTCTCTAAGGTGAAAAGGCTATTCACTCCATCTCAAATAGATTATGGGAAATCTGAAGAGAAAGTCTTAGAATCACAACAAATCAGCAATTAAAACCCTCAGCCCTGGCTCAGTAGAGGAGCAAATCAGTGGAGCAGCTTCCAGTCCCAGCTCAGAAGGCAAACTCTGGGAAACCAGGCTGTTTCCTGAACAGAGCAGGCACAGCTACCCCCTGCAAACACAAGGAGCTCCTGTGCTCAAAGCCAAGGTTCAGAGCTGCACAGGAAGATTGGGACAACACCCTTTTTACCCCAGGAGAAGAGTTCAACCATAAAAGTAAAAAAAGAGGAAATACAAAAAGAAAATGAGCAAAAACC
>JAJPUD010023506.1:0-19896 GCA_023553655.1 Myrmecobius fasciatus
GGCCACTAGGCCCAGATTGCTCTGGTGGGGAAAGTGAGGCAGGTGAACTTGCACAGCCCTCCTTTACTTAAGTTTAATTCACTTGTATATCAGGTATCACCTTTCTTTTGTTAGGATCCTTTTGAAAAAAAGGACAAATAACAATAACCACCCCTTTCTAGCTCCCTATAAGGAGGCAGGTACATATACATACATCTAGCAGATCTTGGGGCAGATAAGCAATTCTCATTGAAATAGCAAAGTATTCTGAGGACAATAAAGATGATAGGATGGGGTAGGTGAGTCAAATTATGCCCAGTACCTCAACTATATTCTCTAACTAATGGCCAATTATTACCAAGTAGCTTGTATTACAACTCCTGATTCCTCTGCAACCCCTGCTGGGGAACAGAAAAAGTAAGTTTTTGTCACTAAAGTTTCAGTGCTTTCAAGTGGTTCATCTAAAAATGGATATGTTTTTTTTTTTTTTAAGGAAATTACATTAAAAAAGATAAATTCCCTATATGTTGTTTTTCCTATACTCCAGAATGTGACAGCCAGAACTGTCTCCAGTTTTCTGTTTATTTCCCCCAATGCTTATCAGAGTGATTTATACATACTGTCACTAGGGAGTTAGATCTTATTTATTTATTTATTTTTAACGACTACAGATAGCTTTGATTACTTCATCTGAAAACTGTTCATATCTTTTGATCACTTATCAATTGGTAAGTGGCTCCTATTTTTTATAAATTTGACTCATTTCTCTATATGTTTGAGAAAGAAGGCCTTTATCAGAAAAATTTACTTCAATTTTTTTTCACTGTTACTATTTCTAACTGTATTTCTCCCCCTATTTATTCCATTCTCTCTCTCACCCTGATCCTCCTCAAAAGTGTTTTGCTTCTGCCTACCCCATGCTCTCCATCTACCTTTCCTTGTATAATCTTCCCCCCTTCACTTATTCTTTCCCCTTTCTTTTTTCCTGTAGCATAAGATAGATTTCTATGCATGACTGAGTGTGTATGTTATTCCATGTTTGAGCCAATTCTAATGAAAGTTAGGTTCATTTATTCTTTTACCTCTCTCTCTCCCGCTCCACAGTGAATTTTTTTCTTGCCTCACTTAAGTGATATAATTCAATCCATTCTACCTCTCCCTTTCCCTTTCCCCCAATACATTCCTGTCTCACCTCTCTATTTAATTTTTCTTTATATCATTCTTTCACATTTAACTCACACCTGTGGCCTCTGTCTATATGCATTCCTAACTGTCTTAAATGAGAAAGTGCTTATAAGTATCATCTTCCCTTGTAGGAATGTAAACAGTTAAACTTAATAAATCCCTTGTGATTTCCATTTCCTGTTTACTTTTTTATGCTTCAATTGGTTCTTGCTCTGGACTTTTCATCAAGTATACTTGAAAGTCCTGTATTTCATTTAATATATGTTTTTTCCCCCTAAAAGATTACACTCAGTCTTTCTGAGTGGATGATTCTTGATTATAATATTAGTTCCTTTTCCCTTCAGAATACAGTATTTCAAGCCCTCCTATGCTACTAAATCTTATATTATCCTGATTTGGATATAGAAGCTGTGACATTATTTTCTTCTGTTTTGATCTTCTTGGTCACCACAGTAACTTTTCTGTGGTCAGAATTTGCTTTTTTTGTTTGCTCATTTTCCCAGCCTATTACTTGATTGTTTTAGTCAGTCAAATAAAGTTCTGTTTCCAAGGTGGAAAGTGTACTGTCCCAAACTTCAGAGGTTGTACAGCTCTTTTCAAGATACTTCTAGGGACCTGTAAGTTTTCAATTTTTTGTTTTGTTTTGTTTTTGCTGAGGCAATTGGGGTCAAGTGACTTGCTCAGGGTCACACAGCTGGGAAGTGTTAAGTGTCTGAGACCAGATTTGAACTCAGGTCCTCCTGACTTCAGGGCTGGTGCTCTATCCATTGCACCACCTAGCTGCCCCATTTTCAGTTCTTAAAAGGTGGTGTGATTTAAGGAGATTTAGTACTCTTTTTGCCCATGTTATGGTCTGTGTGTGACCACAAGCACTCTTTTCAGCCCTGGAAACATGAGAAGGATCCCTGCTCCACTGTGGTCAAATCCAAGAATGGGCAAAGCGACAGAGTCCTGCCTCATTTACTATCATAGAGAGCTCCTTCTAAAATCTTGTTTGACCCTCTTACATTCTGTGGGCTGAAAGTTCCAGAAACACCTAATGCCATTCTTAATTCAATGACTCTCAAGGCCCACTCCTGGTTTGCTGGAACCAGGGCTGTGCTGATGTAGTCTGTGCTGGGCTGTGCTCCATTCTCATCCAGGTATAAAAGATCTTTCCTGATTACCTTTTAAATTATCTTTGACATCTGTGGCTGAGTTAACTGAAATTTATCTTTTCAGTCACCCTGATGCTTGTTCCTGGTTTGCTAGTGCAGTCTATGTGCACAGGCCTGTGCTGGACTATACTTCATTCTCATCCTGGTGCAAAAGACCTTTCCTGCCAACCTTTTAAGTTGTTTTGGGCTGGAAAATTGTTTCACTCTGTCTTTTTATGGGTTCAGCTACTCTAGAATTTGTTTAGAGTCATTATTTAAAGATATTTGAAAGGATTTGTGTGATAACACAGGGGATTCCTGCCTTTACTCTTGGTTCTGCCTTACTATCTCTTTTTTATTTCTCCTAAATCATTATTATTTTTGTCTATTGTCTTTTTATTTTTTGAGTGAGATAACCTGAATTTAAATTCAGCCTCAGAAATTTGCTAACTATATGAACCTGGGTAAATCAGTTAACTTCTGTGTTCTCAACTGAAAAAAAAGGGGTTAACAACAGCTTCCAACTTCCAAGGTTGTTTTAGTGGTAAAAAATATGTTTAGATTTCACCATTTAGTCAGTGAAGAACCACAAAAAATGAGTTAGTTATATGATCATGTGATTTGGAGTTGGAAAGGGCTTAAGATATCAAAGCAAAACATAATTCTAGATTTCATTTGGGAGGGATATTAAAGGTCACCCAGTTCAGTCTCTCTCTCTTTTTTTTTTTTTTTTTTTTTTTTACAAATGAAAGAAATGAAACTCAGAGAGTTTAAGAGTTTGTCCAAGGTTACAAAGACAATAAGTAGCTGAGCTGTTATTCATATTCAAATCCTATAAATTTAAGTACATACTCTTTCAAATGTATATTGATATCTCCCCCTCCTTTCATATATGAATATATATGTGGATAATTCATATATTTTTAGAAGGTAGCATTCAATTGCATCAAAAGTAGAGTACAATTGAAACTTAGAAATTTAGAGAGATGCAAGATTCTTGGTTCAATAAAAAGGCAGATGAAATTCAGTTTTATGCTAATTATAACAATCCAAAGCATTTTCATTATGCATTGAAGACTATTTATGGGCTAAAAGTCTATGGTGCATCTCAACTACTCAGTGTTGATGGTACCACACTTATTAGTGATAACGACATGATCCTAGATAAATGGACAGAACACTTCCATAATGTTTTAGACAGACCATCAATCAATGCCAAAGCTATTGACCATTTACTTTAAGTTGAAATCAATCACTCCCTAGTAGAAGTTCCTACTAAAGAAGGGATTTTGAATGCTATTAGGCAACTTTCTTGTAGTAAAGCATCAATACAAGGTAGGCTCATATAAAAGCTAACTGAACTTTTCCAGATTATATGGTAAGAGGATGTTGTGCCCCAGGAGTTCAAGGATGCCTCCATTATTCATCTTTATAAAATTAAAAGGAATAGATTGTCCTGTGACAATCACAGGAGGTGGTCTCTGTCTTATTCATAGTCCTGATTCTTGTCGGAGTCCTCCTTAATAGGTTATACTTACACCTAGAAAAAAGGTGAGAGCCAGTATGGCTTCAGAAGAAACTGAGGAACAGTCAATATAGAGTTAAAGAAGTCTGTGTGCTTGCTCCCATGCTTTTTTAACGTGATGTTTTTAGTCATGTTGTCAGACACCTTCAATGAGTACAAATATGGAATCAGCTACAAACTGATGGTAAATTCTTCAACTTGAAAAAGCTATAAGCCAAAACTAAAGTGGAGGGAGTTTGTGTGTTTTAATTTGCATTTCTCTAATCAATGGTGACAAGCAGTCATTCTCAATTGGATCTCAAACATAACAATATACTTAATGAGGGAAAACAAAAAATATTATAGATAATAATATTTAATAAAATATATAATCAAAATCATCATAATACAACTATAAACACAGGCCATGCTCTTCTATCAGTGGACTCAATAACCATAATACTTACTTATGGGCCTCTGACATGGATATGCTAGCTATATTCAATTAGTCGTCAAATTCTGTTCATCCTACTATGGTAACAATATTGGTATGTCTCCCTTTTTATTCTCTGACATTGTCAATACCTTAAAACAAGCCTTCATCACTTCAAACCTGGGCTACTATAAAATAGCCTTCTTCTTGATCTCTGAAAAAGCTTGATCTTGATCTCTGTGTCTTTAGTCTTTCCCCATTACTGGATTCACTTGTCAAAGTAACTTTCCAATACCAGGAGTCTGACTGTGTCATCACTATCCCATACATTGAATAACATCCAATGACTCCCTGTTAGCTCCAGGATCAATAACATATAAAATCTTCTGCTTAGCTTTTAAACTCTGGCTCCTTTAAAATCTAGTCCCTTGCAATCTTTCCAGTTTTCTTATTCTCCTCAACATACACATTTTCACTGAGCAGGCTATTCTTGATTGTATTCCTAACTCCTTTGCCTTCCAGAATATATTATCTTCTACTCCTTTAATGTAGTAGCTTTTAAATATTATGTGATCATGAGAATTCATGTTAATTGAATAATTTCTTTCTAACTGTTTACAACATTTTGTCTTTGGCAAAGGAATTCTGGAATTGATTATAATATTTCAACAATTTTCATTTTAAGATCTTTTTCAGGAGATATGTGATAGATTCTTTCCATTTCTGTTTACCCTCTGGTTCCAAAATATTGGTGGTACTTTTCCTTCATAATTTCATGAAATATGATATCTAGACTCTTTTTTAAAATCATAATTTTCAGGTAGTACAATAATTTTAATATTATCTCTCCTCAACCTATTTTCTAGGTCAATTGTTTTCCTGATGAGAAATTTCACATTTTTCATTAATTTGACTTATTTTATTGTTTCTTGATATTTTGTGGAATTATTAGCTTTCACTTGCCCAATTCTAATTTTTGAAGAATTATTTTTCTTTATTTAGCTTTTGTACCTCTTTTTCCTTTTGACCAGTTCTGTTTCTTAAAGAGATTTTTCATCAGTTTTCTATTTCTTTTTTATTTATCCAATTCTACTTTTTAAGTAGTTGTTTTCTTCAGTAAGGTTATACACACACACACACACACACACACACACACACATCTATATTTGCCATTTGGTCAATTTTTTTAAGGTGTTAATTTCTTCAATATTTTTGTGCCTTTTAAAAACTTAGATGTTAATTCTCTTTTAGTCATTCAATCTCTAATTTCTTTTTTTCTCTATCATACTTATTTAATTGATTTTTTTTCCCTTACTCTAACTTTTCTAGGAATTCTTGCTGCTGCTGCCATTGCTCTGTTGTGAGTTTTTAGTGCTTCCAAGGTGATGTGATCCAGAGAGAAATGTGGTCACTGCTTTCCTTGTCTGTGCTGTAGTCACTATCCAGGAAGGTTCCTTAATCCCTTGTAGCCACACTGGTGCTCCTCTCCTCCCTATAACTGGATATGGTCAATTCCAACATAGCAGTTTTTCAGTGTCCCTATTATGTCTTCATAATTTACTGCATGTTTTCATGCCTTTTGCTCCCCTCTTTTGTTCAGTGACAACTTCCTATCTCTCAGTGACTTGTCTTTTGTTTAAAAAAGTCACAGTTTCCCAAATTTCTCTATCAAACCAACAATCCTATTAAAAAAAAATACCTTAGTCTCCCATAGTTTTATTCTTCCCTTTTCATCTTTAATTGTTCTATATGAAAAAAAAAACCTTAAAGAGAAAATGTACTTTATGAAAATAAGAGAAGACAAAAATTAAATGCAGGTCTTTAGATCCTTTTAAAGTTGAGTTTTAACGATATTAATTGGTTTGTGATGTTTATTCTGGAATAGAGGTAAGAGGGACTTTGAACAGAAGGAAAATTGTAGAAAGTTTTTGCAATAGTGATTTAAAATCAAGCTTTTCAAGGTGTGGGGAAGGGGTGGGAGAGGGAAGGGGGTAGAGGGAAACATACTTTCATTCTCTTTAAGATTATGTTTCTATGTTTCTATGAATTTTGCCATCTTGAACTGGATTCCTTATTTTCCTTCAACTTTCCTCAGTGCCTGGGGCATACTCAACCTTGAATATTCATTTTTAAGTGCTGAGCCTCCTTCTTCCATAAGTGACATCCTTTTGGAACTTTCATTTTGAAGACTGATTCAGGTCAACCAAACTTTATTCCTCCCCCAGCTGTGCTTCTGACTCTATGGACTTAACCTTAGTATTTCCCCTCCACTTTTTCTCTCCTCCCCAGGTCTCCTCCCACCCTCATCCCCAACAGCTATCTTTTATATAAGGTCTTCTTCCATTAGAATGGAAACTCCTTATGAGGTGAGTCAGGGACTGTTTTCTTTTTGCTTGTATTTGTGTACTTAGTACTCTGCACAACTCAGGAATATAGTAGGCACTTAATAAATGCTTATTGCTCTGCCTTGCCCTACCACATACATGTCTTCTTAATGGTTAATATGGACATTATTACAGGAACTACAAATCATACCACAGACATATCAGTGGACTTGGATATGCGCTAATGTAAGAAATACCAATAGCAATTCCATTTTTTCTTTTTCTTTATCAAAATAGTTTTCCTAAGTGGTCCCTATTAATCTATAGATCTTTTTTAGGCCTGTAGCATATACCTTAGGTGGACCATATGAACATCCAATCCAAATCAGGGCCACTAGTTACCATTATTTAATGATTTTACTTTTGTGGGGACAAACTGAAGAGAATTTTTTTAATAAGAGTATATCAGGGACACTGTGAAGAGGAAATCAGTTGTCATCTAGAAGAAGCCACACTACTTGCACAGGAATTGTTAACAATGCCTCACTGAGCAAAGGTCGGATGGGTTTCCCTGGGAAATCTCTTTCCTCTCCAGTATGACATCTCAGGTGTGGGCTTTGCAATCAAACAATCCTGTCATGGACTGCTGAGGCACAGCGGGAGAAATAGCCATTTGGTGGGCAGCAATCAGAGCCCAGGCGGTTTTTTGAGTCCTTTGAGACAAACAGGGACAGGTCACTTAAACATCACAATAGCTGTCTAGAACAGACTTTTTTTTCATTTGGAAAAAAAAAAAAGATTATTTATTAGGTATATGTTTTCCCCTTCCTCCTCAGGTAATAATTAAAGGTATGCCCATGTTGTGTGAATTGAATCAAATAGGTAGAACTTTATTATACTCATGGTTTCTTTCAGCTTTAAATCTTATGATTTTAATATAATTCAAGGATCATAACTATTACAAGGAAGAATAGAAGAGAAAAAGGTAGCCTTGGGAATAAGTGTCTGCTTAGGTAACAAAATTTGAGGAAATCTTAGGCAATAAATCTTGCAGCAAAATACCAAGTCTGATCTCCGTATTCTAAATACTATACATGAAATATTTGGTGGTTTTCATGAATTTGATGTTATTGTGCAAATATTATTAGTACAGCCTTTTTAATTTAGTAATTCAATTATCAGTTAATGCTATAACAGTAATTAGAAATGGAACTCAAAAAAGACTTGAATTTTATTATCAGTTCTATGATCTCATCTAAAGTCTGTTGGCCTTGGTTTATTTATCTGTAAAATGACCAAATGTAAAAACTCTTGTGATGATTCAAATTCTAGTTCTAAAAATGTTCCCTAAATGAAGACTCTTGGCAAAGAACTGTGTTGTGAGATGTGGGAGATTCTACAAATAAATAAAAAGTCCATGCCTTCAGGGACATTGCAATATAGTAGGAGAGATGATATGAATATACAAAAATTAAATGCAAAACAAATAGATTTTAATTAGTGCATGAGAGAGGATAGTTGATAGAGTGGAATAGAAAGTTAGCCTTGGAATCAGAAAGATTCCATTTCCAGTGTCATCTCTAGGAAATACTATGGCTGTGTGAATGGGCAAATAACTTAGTCTCTCAATGACTCCAGGCATCTCTCTAGGACTACAAGTTGCAGGGCAGATCCAACTCTGCTTGGATAGAATTTCTTCACAAGTAGATCCTTATATCAATTTAATTACAGATCAGTCAAAGAAAGGGGAGTGAGGTATATGAGATATAGCCTGTATTTTCTTTTTCATACAATTCCAGACTGGTGCTGATTTGAAAAGTCAGAATCATAAACAGCTATTTGTTTTCAAGAAAAAATATTATTATCACAAACTAAATAATGAATTTTAGGGGGCAACTGTATACCACCATATGGTTCCTATTTGTGTATGCTATCATTCTGGAATTTTATGGATTCCATTATACAATGTAGAGCAATTTCCTGTGTTTACTTACAATAACTACTTTGAGTTTCCTAAAACTTATGTTTCCTTTCCTCCAGTGTCTAAGCCAAGCATAAAAATGGGTATCTGTCACTAAAACACAAAGAAAATAAACTGATAAGCATTATTATACTTGCTTTCCCAATATTATGGTTAATCACCATGAACTGATGGTTATACAATAAGATAATTGATATTTGGGAAGGGGTCCGAGATTCTGACATAAACAAATGTAGAATGAAATGATGACCATCCAAAGCAATGCAATTTAATCTTTAAAATGATTCACATTTAAAGGATTTTTGTAAAAGTTTTGTTTTGTTTTGTTTTTTGGTTTAGGCCACATCTAGTAAATTGCCTTTTTTAAGTAAAATTCTTAGAGATGCATCATTTGCTTTGCCCTGAAGTTGGTGTGACTGCAGCAGAGCTGTTCTGAGATGCCCAAACTAACACACAATGCCAAGTTAATGGCTTGCTTCAGTGTTCTGCTTTTTGCTGCAGAGATGTGTTGAGCCGATTGACAGGCTCATAATTAGCAACAACTGGGAAACAGGAGATATGACACTATTGAAAGATGAATTTATTCCAGCCATGGCATATATAGAGAAAGGTCTGAGGGAGGAAAAGATTATTTTTTAATGGAAGAAGCACTTGTTTGGCTTTGACTATAGACCTCTAAACAAATTAGACAGCAATTGTAATAGTCTCTAACAGTCTCACAAGACTTTCAGAGATTCCAACTAAAAATGCTTAGGCTCACTAAGTTATTCTTTTCCTGTGAAATAATTATAAGAAAGAGAAGTTACATTTACTTTATTAGTCAGTGTGGGGTTGTAAGAGGAAAAGAACCTATTTTGTCTCCCTGCTATAGAAAAAAAACAAAACAAAACAAAACAAACAAACAAAAAAAAAAAACCTATCTCAGTTCTTTATTTAAAAAAGAAAAAAAAAAATCCAACCCACTGTGAATATTACCCACAAAGGCAAAACCTATCCCTTACCATTTCCTCCTGTAAATTATCTGCAAGGGATCCATGTCATGAGCTTTGGGATGTCAGTAGATCTAATGGTCCATTTATTCTTGTTATTTGATAAACCCACTTCGTTTTCCAGTGGTACATTTCTTTGATATTTCTTTTTTTGAGATATTTCTGTACATTTTTTTTTGTTGTTGGTAATGTGCTGTATAGTCTTCTCTTGCTTAATGTGAGTCTTTCTAGTGTCTTTTGGCTGAACTGCAATTTAAATTTTTCAGAGATAATGACACTCTATAATTCTTGAGCCATACAGCATCACTATAAAAATATTGGTGTTAAAAAAGGCAAACCATTGTTCCAGAGACAAGTTTGGTACCATTAAAGTAAGTACACAGTTGTCCAACTATGATCTCTCCCCCTCTTCTCCTTTTAATTCTTGCACTAGTTTATTGTCTATTTTTTTGTCTTTTTTTTCTTTTTCTTTTGGTGAGGCAATTGGAGTTAAGTGGCTTACCCAGGTCACACAGCCAGGAAGTGTTAAGTGTCTAATACCAAATTTGAACTCAGGTCCTCCTAACTTTAGGGATGGGGCTCTATCTACTGCACCACCTACCTGTCCTGTCTATTTTCTTATTGTATAAAATTCATGCAAATCCTGGTCATGCATAAATATAAACACATATATTCATGCACATACACGGAACAACATTATTCACAACCTGGGACTTCTAGAAGTCTTCTATTTGGACTTTGCTGTATATCCTCCATTATAGTGATAAATATGGGAGCAAATTTTAAATATTAAAACAATTTATTTTGCTAATAGACCCAAAGAATCATTGTTTATTAGATATCCAAGTGACATTTTCATTAGTTCATTCTCCCTCCCCTTCAGAACATTATAAAAGTATCTCCAAATATTTATTAAGTACCTACTGTGTGTAAACAGGAATTTAAAGACTCCAGTATACACTTTAGATCAATTTCTTATTGACACACCACTTAAAGTTTTGTAAAAATGGCTATTAGTCATTAACATAGAAAGAAAATAAAATAACTAGAAACTCTACAATTGCTTTTTCACATCTCAGTGAATTTATCTCAAGAATGTTGGGTAGGAATCAGGAGTTATAACAAGAACAAATGTAGTGTTTGGTAATTATTATTATTATTATCAATATTTTCCATAGATTACTTTAATACTGCATTCAGGTAAGCACTGTGCAAGGAGAAGATAAAAAGCTTAGATAAAATATGATGCCTTTCCTTCATGAAGCTTCAAGTCTAATAGATCATGAGGGAGAATAAGTTGAATATTCAAGAGGTTAAATGACTGATGAAAAGTCATAATATAATGCCAGAGAAACTGAGGGAAAAGAGATTGGTTTTTAAACTTTTTAATGTGGAGAGGTTTAGACAAGTCAACCAAATAGAACTCATGTTCAAAAATCATTAGATCCTGAGGAACTGAGTCAGGGAACATATAAAGGGTCCTTAGCTAATTAGCATTTACAAGCCTGATACAGAAGCTGAGAAAGCAATTAGTCTCACATTTTACAACTATTGTCTTTCCTTCAAAAAGAGAACTGAGAGAGAGTATTTACAATCTTGGGTTGTAGCTCCTGTAAGAGAAGGGAGTAGGACCATTCTTGAATAGATAGGGACTTTTAATGAGGGCATAGGCAGGAAGCAAGATGACATAATTCTACTTCAGGGTATGGAGTTAAGATGGTGGGTACTTGGATCATTGTTTTTCTTTTCTATTCTTCATTGTGTCACAATGGTATGTAAGACTCAATTTCCAGTCTTAATGGCAAGGGCGTGGGCTGCTCCCAACAATAATAAAAGGCAGTGGAAAGGCAAGAATTAGCAACTAGTTCTCCTGGATCTAGGAATAGTGAACTTGCTATAGATAATATTGAAGTTGTTATTTGTTCTATACTCTTGAAGAGGATCATGATCTTAGGGAGCTGATGACATGATATGGAAGTTGTATGGGATAATTCCACAGGAATATTTTAAAAAGAGACACTCCAGTAGATTTACTCTCTTTCTCAAGAGCAAGGCACTTCCCACCTGGCACTCAGGGAGTACAAAGAACTCAACAAAGCACAAAACTTTTATCCCTAACATAATACTCCTACCCACTTCCCTGTCTCTTACTCCCATTGGCTGGATTTCAGAACTCATGCTATGAACTCCGGAATTTTCCCCATCAATATTTTTTTTTAAAGGTTGTAAGGAGGAGAGGGCTGGAGAAGGAGCAAGGTCAAGACTTGTGGCGCCTCACCCTTCTATTTCTTTTGTCATTGGTCATAGGAGGAATTGTTAGATAAGAGGTCATGTATGAATGTGAATGCTTTGCAAGAATGTTCTGCATGCTTCCTGAGGGGGCTTCACTTTAGATAGTTCACTCAAAGTCAATTAAATTTAAATGAAGGTGGGCTGTGAAGCCTCACTTCTTTCTTCAGTGACTTCAGGGCCCAGGGGCAATCAGGACTGGAGATGACTTTGGATACAATGGGAGATTTTGGCCTTTTTAAGCAAAGATTTTTAACAGGTCCAAGTTTGACTTACTCATTGCCCATTCAGTGATTAAGACTAGGGAAGAATTGAATGAAATCTGGGAGAGGGCTTAAACAGAAACAATTGCTATGTACATTTACTCCAAGTCAATTTGAGCCCAAACAATGACCAATTAGGGTTTGACCTGGAAGCTGTAACAGTCAATTACTGAGAACCAGAGTCATTTGGGTTTAAGGCATGGTCCTTAAGAAAGAAAACTGACTGTCAGAAATGTGGCAGTTAAGTAGTTCAGTGGAGTTTCAGACACTATGGAACTCTGGGCAAATCATTCAACACATATTGCAATGTAAAGGTGGAGGGGAAAAAAAAGAGAGGGGGAGAGTGAGAAAGAAGAGAGAGGGGGAAAGAGTAGGAAAGCACTCTTTCTAGTTACTGTTTAAAAGGAAGAGTTTATTCATCAGTCTCTTCCTTAGAAATAACAATCACTTTTTCCTTATTCCTAACAAGATCCTTGACTGTTCAATTTTAAATGACTAGAGCCTTTGAAGATGGTTATTATGAAAACTCCCTGGCTTCAATTACAATAATTCAATTTAGAATTAGCTAAATAAAGAAATCAGCTAGATGAAATATTTCTTTGTTTAATGAGGGTTCAGTTTTTACAACAATACATTATACCATTATGTGGATAATATTATTTTTAAAATAACTTTAAATGAATTTGATAGCTTAAGGGATGTCCATAAATGTAACTGTTTTCATATTCTGTCATATTTGTCAGTTTTATATTGCTAGAACAAAGTAGCCACCTACCATAGTGTCTTAAATCTAATAGGGACTCAGGAAGCCTTTGTGGGAGATTTTAACAATGGCATTTAGCCCATGAAGTTTGATAAGCTATGCTCATATTTACATTATCTTCTCAAAAGAAAGAAGAAGGAACAAGGGAAGAAAAAAGGGAAGGGGAGAAGGAGAAAGGAAGGAAGGAAGAAAAGTAGGAAAGAAGCAAGGAAGCAAGGAAAGAAGGAAGGAAAGTAGGAAGGAAGGAAGGAAGGAAGGGAAAGGAAAAAAAAGACAGTAGTCATTTTATGCTTTCAGTGATATTGTAATTAGATGCATTTGGATGTACATAGAAATCAGTGTATGTTACCATTTTACTTCTATAAGATGCAAAGGTGCTAAAGTATCTACTAAAACCTCCAGATTTTTATCTATGAATAAGAGTCATGACAAGTGATATTGTAATTCTGGAGAAACTGAGGCAAGATAGAGATTAGAGAGGTTTTTAATATAGTAGAGCAAATTAGTGGAGAGTCTGGACTAGCAGTTAAGTAGGATCCATGGCCAAACAGGATCCATGTCCAAGCCCCAACCAGATGGATGGGAATCTTGTCTCAAAACATCCAATAATAAGCAAGGGATTCCAGAGACTCTTATAGGGATCCAGCAATCAGGGAAACAAAGGCAGAGGGGAGGGGGGGAGGTGTAGAACACTGGGGGGATGGGAGTGATAGAAATTCCAGGAAAGAACCATAAATTCAGTTCTGACAGGTTGGGGGTGAGGAAGAATCATAAATTCTGATAAGTTGGGAAGAAGCTAGGAGACAGGATGTCTGAGACAGAAGATAGGGGTGTCATCTAGGTATTTGAGATAGCTATCTGGAGTTTTATGAGTCTTTGGAATGCCAGTGGCCAGAGTTCTACAGCCCTAATTATCTCAGTCCTAAATTCCAGGAAGGGGAGGGGGTTGCCACCATGAAGACTGAGGCAGAACAATTCAGGGAAACTGAGACATAACAATATATACTTATTCCTATAGATTCATTGGATGACCAGGAATAGTTACAAGCAGTTTTCTGTTCCAGTTTCCTAAAACCTAGGTTTAAGACATATGAAGCTTAACCTTGACAAGAAAAATATCTGTAATTACAGGAACTAAATAAGGCATTTTAAATGTTGAGGTAGAAAATATATAGTCTGAATTAAACTTTTCTTTATTAGAAAAAACAACCTACAAATACATTTGCAGCATTATCATTAATTAGTTCTGTGATCTTGGGCAAGTCAGTTTTCTCTTGACCTTTTTTTTTTTTTTTTTTTAATCTGCAAAACGTGTGGGAGAGAGCAGGTGGAAGGGTAATTTATCGTGGAGTTTCCTTCCAACTATAGCATTCTATGATTTTGTGATACAGCCAAAGAAAAATCAGGACACAGCCCTAAAATGGGCTGTATTCTTCTTTTTTTTTCTTATGTGGATTTCCTTAAATGAACATCAAGGTGTATCTTGTGTGTCTACTTCAGAATTTTTTCTAGGTCTGGTTATACCAAAGATATTCTACATAAGGCAGGAGTTTTTAACCTTTTTTGTGAACCATTTGGAAGTCTGGTGAAATATATAGAACACTTTTCAGAAAAAAAAAATGTTTTTCAATAAGCAAAATAAAGGACTACAAAGGAAATCAATTATATTGAATTACAATTACCAAAATATTTTTAAAAAACTAACAATTTTAAAGGCCCCTTAAATTTATTCATGGAGTCTGGGTTAAGATTCCTTAGCTGAAGGATAATTCATTCTTTGTTTAAATTACAGTATTTATTAATAATAATTATAACAGTAATAATTGCTAGCATTTATAAAGAGTCTTAAGATTTGTAAAGTGCTTAAAAATGTTATCTGATCTTATCCTTACAATAACCCTGAGAGTTAGGTGCTAGCATTCCTATTTTACACATGAGGGAATTGAGGCACAAAGAAAGGTTCTAATGTACCTAGTGATTTTTAATAATAGAGGTTGTTTTGGGCTATTTCTATTAGAAGCAGAGTAATTGCTTTATTGACTTAATTGGAAACTACTCAATTACGAGTTTTGTAGCAGTTACCAGATGTTCATTAGTTATTGCTTATTCAGAGGATTGGCTATATTGGTATCAATGTATTTGTCTTCATATATTTTTAGGTTTATTAGTGTATGAACGTATAGTGTAATTATGAAGAGCAGATGATCAACCATCTGCAAATATCTCTCCCCTTTTCAAGGACTTTCAGACCAAATTGAGTCATATTCTACTGATGAGTTTCCCCTGGATTAAAAAGCTTCACAGCAGTGTAAATCACAATAATTATGGTGCTGAAAATATATTGTTGCCTTCCAGTGGAAAGTTCCTTTTCTGTCCTTGCATCCCTCATCAATAAGTTCTAAAATAAATGCTTTCTTGTGTCATATGTTAATAAGCATCACTACAACTCCTTAGGTCAAAAATTTTACTTAGGTTTGACACAAGGATTATTGTTGATGAATGTGTACTTTATTTCAGGCTTCAAATCAAGGAAACTAAAATAGTACATTGAAAATCTTTGGTTCATGGAGTCATTTAACTCACATGGACTTATGTCCTATAACATTTCAAGGTTTGTTGGCTTTGTTGTTCTGGAGAAAACATTGATTGACCTTGGCTATATAGAAAAAAAGAGAACTAAATTTTTTTCAAGGAATTTCAGTATAATTCAAATTAGATGAATGGAGGATTTACTTTCTTTCAGAGAATTTACTAATGAAAAGGAGTTCACCAGGGAATAATTTTAGTCTGAAAGATTTTCTCCCCTTAGTCACAAAGGCAACATGTTAGAAATGCATCCTTTGACTGGTGAGTAGGAGCCTGAAAAAGTGCCCTGCTTTAATTATTCACTACAGAACAATGGCTAACATTAATTAGTTTGCTGAGGTTCTCTAGATTCTATTGCTTTTAAACATTTTCCTAATGAAGACCTCTAACAAGTTACTAAGATTTAAGATGACAAAGACTCTTAAGCTACCACACATATGAAGTATTTCATTGTTGAGTCACACATAAATCCCTCATATTCTTGTATAGTTAAATTGTAGGGACATCTATATGATGAGGTGTGTGTGTGTGTGTGTGTGTGTGTGTGTGTGTGTGTGTGTAAGCTTTATGTCAAGAGGAGACTAAAGGAATGGATCTATGATTTCACTGTTTTAGGTTATTTCTGGGTGAGAAAGCTCCCTCTGTGAATGCAAATCAACGGGGTTTTTTTGTTTTGTTTTGTTTTGTTTTATATAATTCAGTCTTAGAGAGTTACCTACAATGGGCTTCTTAAACTTTTTTCAAGCAAGACTCCTTTACTTTGCAGAAATTCTTATGTATACCCATTTCCCTGGGTGTATATGGATCTAAAATAAGTGTACAAATCAAAAATAATAATTTTTGCAACCCCCACATTCAGACAACACATGGGGTCACGTGCCATAGTTTATGAAGCTGTTTATTTTTAAATTGTATTTTATTTTACCCTAGTTACATCAAGAAAATTTTTAGTATTCATTTAAAAAAGATTTTGAGTTCTAAATTTTTCTCTTTCCTATATACCTCTTCTCTCTTCCAAAGATGATAGACAGTTTGATTTAGTTTATCCATGTGTTATCATGTAAAACACATTTCCATATTAGGTATAGTCGTAAAAGAAACAAATCAGAAGTATAGCATTTTCTTTTGTGAGCCCTTTGAACTTGTCTTCGGTCATTGTTCTGTTGAGAAGAGCTGAGTTATTCATAGATGACCATTACACAATGTTATTGATACTATGTACAATGTTTTCCTTGTTCTGCTCATTTCACTTTGCATCAGTTTGTACAAATCTTTCAGGTTTTTCTGAAACTTGCCTATCCATCATTTCTTATTGCACAATTACATTACATTGATATACCACAGCTTGTTCAGCCATACCTCTCAATTTCCAATATTTTGTCACCAGGAAAAGGGCTGTTATAAATATTTTTGTAGGTCCTTTTTTCTTTTTATGATCTCTTTGGAATATAGACTAGTAGTGATATTGCTGAATCAAAGGGTATGTAGGTAGAGTTTGGTTATCTTTTGGGCATAGTTCCAAATTGCTCTTCAGATTGATTAGTTAGAGCAGTTTACAACTCCACCAACAATGCATTAGTTTTCCAATTTTCCCACAGCCTCTCCAACATTTATCACACTCCTTCATTTTTGTCATATTAGCCAATTTGATAGGTATGAAGTGTTATCTCAGAGATGCTTTAATTTGCATTTCTCTAATCAAATGTGCTTTAGAATTCTTCTTTCTATGACTATAGATAGCTTTCTTCATCTGAAAACTGCTTGTTCATATTCTCTTACCATTTATTGATTGGGAAAATGTATTCTTATAAATTTGACTCAGTTCTCTATATATTTGAGAAATGAGATCTTTTTTCAGGCACACTAGCTGTAAAGATTGTTTGCCAGTTTTCTTCTTTCCTTCTAATCTTGCTTGCATTATTTCATTTATTCAAAAGTCTTTAACTTTAATATAATCAAAATGATCTATTTTGCATTTTGTAATGTTTTCTATTTTTTTTGGTCATAAATTCTCCTTCTCTCTACAGATCTGACAGGCAAACTATCCACTATCCTTTGTTGAATGTTATTTTTATTGTAATATGAACCACTCAATTATCATATTTGCTTTTTTACACTTGATTTTGAGATTTTTCTTTCAAATCTAACTTTTCTTATAGTCTATAAACCACCTGAGTTTCTTTCTTGTTTATTTCTTGGTTGGAATTATCAAACTGAGAAGGGACAGTTGAGGTGTCAGGCTAGTATAGTTTTCCTGTCTATTTCTTCTTGTAACTCACTTCTTTCAGAATTTGGATGCTATACCACTTGGTGCATCTATATTTAATATTAATATTGCTTCAGTATCTATGGTATCTTTTAGCAAGATGAAATTTTATTCCTTATTTCTTTTATTTAAATCTAATTTAGCTTCTGCTTTGAGATCAGGATTTCTATCCTTGTTTTTTTTTTTTTTTACTACAATTAAATTATAGTCAAATCTGCTCCAACTCCATACCTCTACTCTGTGTGTGTCTCTCTGCTTCAAGTATGTTTCTTGTAAAAATATATTATAGGGATTCTAGTTTTTGATTCACTTTGTTATCTGCTTCTGTTTTATGGGAGAGTTCATTGCATTCACATTCATAGTTATGATCACTGTATTTCTATCCTATTCTTCCTCTTGTTTGTCCTCTCTTTCTTGTCTACCACCTCTCCTGATCTGCCTTCCTGTCAGTTCCCAACTCTCCTCTTTCCCTTAATTTCTTAATTTCTTTCCCTCCTATTTTTCTGTTGGATAAGAAAATTTCTATATTTAACTGATTGTTTATATTATTCCCTCTTTGAACAAATAGAGATGAGAGTAAGGTTGAAACAATATTCATTGACCACTCCTCCTTTCCCTAAAAGGTCTTTTGTGCCTCTTCATGTGAATAATTTATACCATTCTACCTCTCCCTTTTGCACCCAGTGTATTCCACCTTCTCATGTTTTAATTTCTTTTTTTTAATTATTCCCTTAGATATGAAATGTGGACCACTACATACCATTTCCTTGATCTCTATCGATGTTTGTTTGCATTGGGTTTCCTTTCTCAGATATTTTTTGTTCATGTAGATATGATTGTTCTTGCACAGCAAGATAAGTATGGAAATATGTATACATATATTCGACTTGTTGAGTATTTCAATATAATTAACATATAGTGGACTTCCTGCCATCTAGGGGAGGGGAGGGGACTGGGGGGAAAATCTGTAACGGAAAGCTTTGTAAGGATCAATGTTGAGGAACTACAAATACATATATTATGCAAATAAAAAGCTTTAATAAAAAAATAAAATAAAATAAATTATTCCCTCAAATTCATCTAATACCTTTATTTTCTGCCCATCTATATTGCCTCTCATACTATCAGTGGAACAATTTTTAAGAGTTATAAATATCATATTCCCTAAACAGCTTAGCTCTATTGAATTCCTTATATTTTCTTTTCATTGCTTACCTGTTTTAGCTTCTGTTGGGTGTTGATGTTGTAAGTCAGATTTTTTTGGTTTAGTTCTGATTTTCAAGTTTATGAAAACTTGAAATCCTTTGGTTTCATTGAATGACCATTTTTTTCCCCTTGACGTATTCTGCTTGATTTTTCTGGATAAGTAAGTGATTCTTGATTGTAGTCCTAACTCCTTTGTCTTTTAGAATATCTTCTTTTATGACGTTCAGTCCTTTAACATTGCTGCTGCCAAGTCCTGTGTAATCCTGATTGTGGGTCCCCCATATTTGAATTGTCTCTTTCTGGCCACTTGCTGAATTTTTTTTCCTTGACCTGAGAGTTCTGCAATTTGGCTGCAATGTTCTGTAGTTTTTATTTCAGGATCTCTTTTTTGAGGTGGTCAATGGAGTCTTTAAAAGCCTATTTTTGCTTTCTGATTTCAGGATTGATGATTCCTTGAAAGATTCTGTCCATATCCTCCCTTTGATTATGGCTTTCAAGTAGTCCAGTGATTCTCATATTGTGTCTCTTGGATCTATTTTTCAGGTCAGTTGTTTTTCCCATAAACTATTTTACATTTTTTCATTATTTTGAATTGGTTTGATTCTTGATGTCTCATAGAATCATTAGTTTCAACTTACCCAATTCTAACTTTTAAGGTGTTGTTTTCCTCTAGTAATTATTCTACCTTCTTTCCCAACTGACTGTTTTTTTCAATGAATTTTTGTATCTCTTTTTCCATTTGGCCAATTCTATTTTTAAGTAATTATTCAAGCTCCTAATTTTCTTGCATCACTCTCATTTCTTTTTCCAGTTTTCTTCTACCTCTTTTATATGATTTTTAAAATCCTTTTTGAGCTCTTTCTGTGCTTGAGACCACTTCCTCTTGAGGGGGAAGGGATTTTGCCTATAGATGTTTTGACATTGTTGTCCTCTTCTGAGTTTATGTCTTGGTTTCCCTTTCATCATAATAATTTTCTATGATCAGAATATTC
>JAJPUD010023507.1:0-19895 GCA_023553655.1 Myrmecobius fasciatus
CACCACACACCAAGATAAGATCTAAATGGGTTCATGATCTAGATATAAAGAGTGATATAATAAGTAAATTAGAGAAACATACAATAGTTTACCTCTCAGACCTGTAAAGATGGAATAAATTTATGTCCAAAGAAGAATTGGAACTCTTAATTGAACACCATTTAATTTTGACTATATTAAGTTAAAAAGTTTTTGTACAAACAAAACTAATGCAGACAAGATTAGGAGGGAAGCAATAAATTGGGAAATCATCTTTACATTTAAGGGTTCTGATAAAGGCCTCATTTCTAAAATATATAGAGAATTGTCTCATATTTATAAGAATTCAAGACACTCTCCAATAGATAAATGGTCAAAGGATATGAACAGACAATTTTCAGATGATGAAATTAAAACTATTTCTAGTCATATGAAAAGGTGCTCCAAATCACTATTGATCAGAGAAATGCAAATTAAGACAACTCTGAGGTACCACTACACACCTGTCAGATTGGCTAAAATGACAGGAAAAGATAATGACGAATATTGGAGGGGATGTGGGAAAACTGGGACCTTAATACATTGTTGGTGGAATTGTGAACGGATCCAACTATTCTTCAGAGCAATTTGGAGCTATGCTCAAAAAGTTATCAAACTGTGCATACCCTTTGACCCAGCAGCATTTCTATTGGGCTTATATCCCAAATAGATCTTAAAGGAAGGAATGGGACTCACATGTGCAAGAAGGTTTGTGGCAGCCCTTTTTGTAGTTTCTAAGAAACTGGAAACTGAATGGATGCCCATCAACTGGAGAGTGGTTGAATAAATTATGGTATATGAATGTTATGGAATATTATTGTTCAGTAAGAAACGACCAGCAGGATGATTTCAGAGAGGCCTGGAGAGACTTGCATGAGCTGATGCTGAGTGAAATGAGCAGAACCAGGAGATCATTATACACAGCAACAAAAAGACTATATGATGATCAATTCTGATGGACATGACTCTCTTCAACAATGAAATGTTTCAAATCAGTTCCAATTGTTCACTGAATAAAGCCATATACACCCAGAGAGAGGGATATGAAATGTGGACTATAACATAACATTTTCATGCCCTCTATTGATATTTGCTTGCATTGGGTTTCCTTTCTCAGATTTTCTTTTTCCTTGTAGATACGATTTTTCTTGCACAGAAAGATAAGTGTGGAAATATGTATACATATATTCAACTTGTTAAGCATTTTAACATAATTAACATATAGTAGACTTCCTGCCATCTAGGGAAGGGGAGGGGACTAGGGGGGAAGTATTTATAAAGGAAAGCTTTGTAAGGATAATGTTGAAGAATTACCCATACAAAGGTAGTTTTTTTTTGTTTGTTTGTTTTTAATTAAAGCTTTTTATTTGTATAATATATGTATGGATAGTTCCTCAGCATTGATCTTTACAAAGCTTTCCATTACAAATTTTACCCCCAGTCCCCTCCCCTCCCCTAGATGGCAGGAAGTCCACTACATGTTAATAATGTTGAAATACTTGACAAGTTGTGCAAGAAAAATCCTATCTACAAGAAAAAAAAGAAAATCAGAGAAAGGAAACACAATGCAAGCAAACCTCAATAGAGAGCATGAAAATGTTATGTTGTGGTCCATATTTCATATCCCTCTCTCTGAGTGGTATACATATGTTTTGCAAATAAAAAGCTTTAATAAAAAAAAGAAGAAATAGACAGCAAAAAAATAATAATAAAAATAAATAAAAGAAATATATATGTATACTTTGCAGCCTGATTTAGTGAAAAGAATCCAATTCCTATAGAAATCTCATATGATATTGTAAGAGGGAAAAAAATGCCCTAGCAATTACAGCAGTCTAATGTTAATAGTCTACTTTGAGAGATGTCAAAATCCCCATGCCTGGAAAACTACCAGGTGTTAGGAAAGCCTGGTCACTAACCTGCTATGTGATCCTGGACAAATCATTTGCCAAACTCTCTGGGAGTCATTTCCTCATATGTACAACGGGTATATCGTAACTTGCATTATGGAAGTGTTATAAGAAAAAATGCTTGTTAGATGTGAGATATTATAATTATGATTATTATACAGGTTTCAAAGCAGGCTTCTAGCAAGTGGCTTTATTCTAGTCAAGCCTAAGTCCAAAGAGGCTCCACACCCAAGGGCAGGCCACAGCAATATATGAAACTTCCCACCAAGGCAGAGAGGGCTTGTGATATGCAACAGAATAGTATGAAACATCAAAGTTCTATTATATCAAGATGTCAAGGGAACTCCCTCCACTATCACAGATTATTATACTATAGATAAATCTTCAGGAAAAAGCTCATGGTTCATAAAAGTCATAAAATCACTAAGTATGAGAGCCAGAATTTTAACCCGGATATTCCTGATTTCAAAATCAGAAAATCTACCATCTAGAGTACCACATTGCCTCTTAGAAGTTTTAACATAAAATAAAACCTGATCTCCTTACTTCACAGGAGCATTATAGGGACTAAATAAGAAAAAGGATTTGAGAGCTTTTTGGATAAAAGATTTCAGTTATTAACAAACACTTGCAAAATGCTCAATTTCATTAAAATCAAAGAGATAAAAATTAAAACAACTGTGAGGTACCAAGTCACACTCATCAAACAGGAAAAATAATTAAAAGCAATGAGACAATGTGAGTTTAGCTGTAGAAAAATAGGTATAATTATTCATTGCTGGTGGCTCATAAAATTTGTTAAATCTTTTTGGAGCACACTCTTACAGTACATGAGAAAAGTTACAAAAGTAATCATAATCTTTGAACCAATAATTTCACTGTTGGAAATATACCCTAAAAATGTTACAAAAGTGAATAAACAAAAGAAGAGCATTATATGTAACTGCAAAGAGTTGAAGTTAAGCTAAATATCTAGTAATGGGAGAAAAGTTAAATAGATTGGAGTGTCTAATTTAAAGTTTATGATGCAATTAAAACTAACAAATAAAAGAAATACAAAGATGCCTTTATGAAATTATTTAAAGTAAAAAAAAAAAAAAGGCAGAACCAGAAGAATGAGAATAGACAAAGAATTCCAATAATGTCTTAGAAGGAGTGGCTAAAAAGCTATGATTAAATTATACATTAAAATTTATTCATTAAAATGTAGATATAGAGCCAGTTTAGTTGGATGTACTCATGTTCAAGACTAAGTTTTTAATTAATCATTTAATAAAAAAAATGTTTTTTTAGCTGCTTGGCAAGAAATAGCTACTCTGGGGCAGCTAGGTGGCGCAGTGGATAGAGCACCAGCCCTGAAGTCAGGAGGAGGAAGTCAGGAGGACAGCTGTGTGACTCTGGGCAAGTCACTTAACCCCAATTGCCTCAGCAAAAAAAAAAAAGAAATAGCTACTCCTTTCCCTCCTGCATCATACCCCATATTGAATCTTAGTAATGTTTGGGGTACAATGACTTGTTTCAGGACCTTAAATCACCCAAACTTGCCTACACCCCTCCTTCCCCATGGAATAGCTTCCATCCCAAAGCTCCACACACATGACTATTCTTTATGTGGCAGGCAAGCAGAACACATACAAAAGATGTGAACAGAGAGATTAAAAGCAGTCCTTACTCTTCTTGGGAACCTGGCAAGGTTGGGCTGGCCATCTTCTCAAGTCCTTCGGCTTTTTTCTGCTGATCATCCTTTGTGGGGTGTTGCTCTTCTTCCATTTTATGGTCATGAGGAGGGCTGGCGACACATCCATTTTTGTAGCACCAGAAGGAAAATAAAGCATGATAAGGAGAAGGAGCCTGGGACTCCATTCAGGGACAAAGGGAAACGAGATCTGGAACAGATGGTGCGCCAGTTTCCCAAGCACAGGTGCCAGGCTTTCTAGGTCTGTAGCCCTCTCCTTGCCTATTCCCCAGCTATGTGAGACGCAATCAGGTCTATGCCTCACATGGGACACAGAATGACCCAGCACCTGAGTAGAGAGCAGACTGAATGTGAGTTCTTTAAGTAGTCAGGACTGTTTAATAAGACCAGTGGTCTCAAAGTCAAGACTGAAAGCTCTGAGAGAAACAACTTTCCATTGCCAGGGAACCAAAGGAACAAGAACTGAAGACTGCAGAAGACTGGGTCTTCTGGCCTGACACAGAAAGTCTTCTCTGACTGCCACCTCTAATTCTCAAACTGAATCCAAAATAATAGCTATTCTGGTGATACTATGATGCTCAAGGATGGAGGAAGGGAATAATAGCTCAAATTGATACAGCTCTAAAAGTTATGAAGTGCTTTCCTCAGAGCAATCCTAAGACAGATAGCATGTGCAGCCCTGTCCCCATTTTACAGATGAAGCAACGTGGAGGTGAAGTGCCGCTAAGACTCAGGCACAAGCCTCCTGGTTCCAGTCCAGCCCTCTTTTCCCTAGGTGATGCTGCCTCTCCAGCAACAGGAAAAGCCAGGAAAAGGAAGGAAAGCCAGTCCAGCTTCACCAGAAGGGTGGCCAATGCTTTCAACCACCTCTCTGCTGTGGCAAGAAGAGATGTGGGATCAGAGAGGTCTTTCTAATTCAATAATTTCTAAGTTTCAACTAACAAAAATAAATGCACCAATTGCAGATGCACAGTAGGGGCAGAAAGGGGGTCAAACCCCTTACTTTCCTTCAAGAGAATTCCTACGCTACTTACCTGACATGGCTCTCCCTGCTGCTACCATGACACAGACCTAAATCCAATTCTTTCCTTTCCAGGCTCCTGATCAGCACATTCTCTGGGCTACCCTCTCTGTACCAGACACCTCCCCAACCCCACTGACCCAGCCCAGGATTCAAACCGAGCCTTACCTCTTTGGGCAGGAGGCCTCTGAAGCTGGGCTGGCTGTCACATTGGGCTCAGGCTCCACTATTTCCCTAGGCTCCCCCTCCAGGGAACACTGCTCTTCTGCTACCTCATGGTCCTGAAAAAGGCTCTGGATTTTCTCCCTTCACAGAAGGAAGAAGGTTAGACATGAAGAGAACAGCAGTCTTCATTTAGGGGAAGGAGGAAGAGAGTGGCAAAGGAAGGCTTGCTTCAGGCACCACACCGCCCCTGGCTACCTTCTTTCTCCCCTCCCCAGAGATCCACAAAGAGAAAAGCATCTCAGAGTGGCAGGACAAACAGGGCAAAGGAAGGGAAAGGAAGAATTCTTCTAGATGAGCTCCTGCCCCAACTCTCTAACTTGTGGGCAGGCTTCCCACAGTTCTTTCTTAGGTGAGCCAGTTTTTCTGGGGTACACTTACTCTTCAAGTGAATGATGACTGGAGATACTGGCAGGTGAGTCTGTACCCAGTATTCTAAAGCACAACAGAGAGGTGGGGACCAAGAGAAGGAGGAAAAGAAAATGAGGAGAAAACAACAAGCCTTACACAAAGGAGCATCACTTTCAAAATTGTGTGAAGTTATATAATTTTAAAGGGTAGAGAATCAATCCATATTTGCTGCCTAAAAGCTATCTATCTATCTATCTATCTATATATATATACATATATACATATACATATATATATATATATATATATATATATATATATATATATCAGTGCTGGGGATACCATGGGACTTGTTTCAGTGATGAGCCTCTCCCCCTGCAATACCACACACTCTAGGGTTCCCTTCTACACAGAGACTATCCCAGCCTTGGCCTTAGGCCACACATGGAAATGGTTAATCAGTATGGTCAAGGTCATTTTCAAAGGCACACAATAGTGCTAAGTCCTACTTAGCACAAAATTTTAGAGTAACAAATGATCTTGGGAGCCTACTGAGTCCATCCTCCTCTTTAGACAGGAGCATTCAGTAGTCATCTCAGAGATAAGAATCTTTCCCAGGTCATTATTAAGGCTCTCTGTTCACACCACTTCATGTGTCTTACCTTTCTTCATCATTAGATTGTTCACTCTCTGATTCTTCCAGGTTGGACTGACTTTGTTCTTTTTCTTCGTCTTCTTCGTCCTTGGTCTGAGGGCAACAAGCAAGGGTCTTATATTTTGGCTGGGAAAATTGGATAAGTACTTTAAACAAAGAGATTATTGCTAGATATGGCCCTTTGCATTCCCTGATTTCTAGGCTTTGTGGAAATCCTGACAATCTTCATGCTTGTATGAAGTACTAAGACATTGGGACTGTAAACAGAATCTAAGTGTACAGAATCCTATTTCTCAATATCTCAGCAAAGGTTCCTTTCATTCCCAATTTCTTTGTCATTCCCTGGACTTGCTATAGTGGCCTAGGGAGAACAGCTCATAACACTAAATGGTCACTGTACGCAGAGCCCTATACACATTAGGTATTGTGAAAGAATACAAAACAACACATAGAAAGGCATTTTTCCTGCCTTTGGGAAACCTTTACTATAAACAAAGAGAAAAGGGAAAGCTCTATTCCTGATACAAACTATCTACTTGAGTACTATAACTCTGGCGAGGTATACAGGACTTAGAAGGATTGCTTAGGAGAGGTTCCCTGAAGAAGCAATTTCTTAAGCAGTGTTACAACAGATTATACTCTGTGACAGGGTAGGAATTTCCTCTCCCTAGACCAAAAACTACCAAAGATGTGCTCCTAGGAAAAAGAAGGTGTCTCCTGGTTCATCCATGATATTACCAGCCATGCAGATACCATCATTAATCAAGTACCTTTCCAGACACAAGACTAGTTAACCAATAAATCTCTGAAAGACTCTTCATAGCATAAAGAAAGACCTACAATTTATCATCACAGAGGAGACAGAAAGGCCTATGAGCATATTAAATGATAAGAAGGAGCCACCTGAACAAGACTTCAAAATCAGAACTCTCAGGCCTTTGCTTTAATACAGACATAAAACAAACAGTTCTCAAAGAAAGGAAAAAACCATAAACCTAAAAACCAATGAATGTCCTCCAAATTTTTTTTTCTATATACTTTGGCTAAGGAGAGAGTGTCTACTTCGTGTTGCCTATAACCATGGGATGAGAGACAAAAACAGTACAATTAGAAAGGAACAAAGCTAATAAATACTTCCAAAGATGATGAAAAGTAAGGGGGCCTCAACATTTTCAAATGCTTTCTACAAGAGTGGGTGAACAATTCCAGATTCCCCAGCCTTATCTCTCAATCTGAGTAAAATATCCTTAACAACTAACCCCCCAAAACTAGCAATCTAAAATCCTAACAGGAGTTTCTTCTGCTCTGGGACAGCAAGGGTTAAAGGGGGGGCACAGATTGGTAGAAGAGACAGATCATTCTGTCTTCCCCCAGCTGAGGTTCCCTGGGCCCAGGCTGGCACACTGCCCTGTCCTCCCTTTTTCCTACCCCTACCACCCACTGGTAGCTCAAGCTTCAGCAGCTGTGGCCCAATTCTACCATCTGGATGGGCACTGAGGGGCAGGGCCAGAACTGACCCTACTCCCTCCTAAAAAAAATTTTAAGTTAAAAATAGAAATGTTATCTGTGAATATCTAGTGGCATGCATAGCAGAAGGATTCCCTGCTAGTGCTGTCACTTTTAATCACATCAGCATGGTCAGACCCTTCCAACAATGGCTCACTCCATTCCCCATTCCCCTCCCCATTTTCAATTACAAATCTTATCCCTATAAACTGAATTGTCCAACAAGTCTCTTCTTTAGACACTGTGTGATATGCTTCTTGAAGACAAGCTAAAAAAACAAAATTGGACAACCCTCTGATTTAACAAATATAAAAACAGGAATGATTAAAAAGACAAAGATTTTGGCCCTACATAAGTGTTGTGGGATAAAATTTTGGGTTGAAATGGCCTATGAAACCAGAGAACACAAATTCAAAATGGAATTGACCACCTGTAAGAAGGATATCTACAGCAAAGCTTTTTCCTTTTCCTCATTTTACTTGCCACATCTACTATAAATACAATCAACCTTCTAGCCTAAGAGAAAGGTAAAGAGAATGGATGACTACCTAAAGAGATGTCCCTGAGGCAGACCCTGAGACAGAGTTTCCAACCCAAAGCATAATTTTCACCTATGGGTTATAAGGTATGTCCAATGTCCTTGACCTAAAGCTACAATGTTCTTCTAGACACTATTTCCCATCCTTAACTTTACTCTGTTGGATTTTTGTAGTCTGATCCCAGTTCTAAGAAAATATGGATCAAATCCAAACAGATTCCCTTGATTCTTCAGTCACCTTGGTCATGGAAGAAGCCTCATAAGAGAGAGAGAAAAGGGTCAGGATCTCAAAGGCAGAGAGGAGAGGAGAGGGAAAGTGGGAGAAAGAACATAGAAAGGACATGGAGGGAACAAAAGTTGGAAAGGGAGAAAAGGGGAAAGGAGAAGGGAAGGAGAGAAAGGAAAGAGACAGAGAGGAGAGAAAGAAAAGGAAAGAGAGAGGAGGGAGAAGAGATGGGGAGAGGGGAGAAGAGGAGGGGGAGAGGAAAAAGAAAAGGGAAAAGAAGAGAGAGGAAGGGATATGGGAAGGGGGAGAGAAGGAAAGGAAGAGAAAGAAAGGGGCAGGGGAGAGAGAGGGGGAGACTAAAGACAGAGATACAGAGACAATATGTGATGACTTCACAAGGACTCAGCTACACAAAGGAACAGCTGTAAGAGACTCAAGCTGCACTCCCACTCCCTACTCTGAAGATAGGATAGTTAAGTAGGGGGCCCAATACTCTGCCATGACAAAACAAGTACAGAATGGAATCAAGGAGAGAAGAAAACTTCATCTATGGAATCCAACAGGTATCTGGTGCCTCCCTTTCTTATCTGCATTCTTGGTCTACAGCAGACCATAGATATCATTTGACTTTTTTTTTTAAACAAAGACCAGCATGTTCATGGTACTCTCAAATAAGACTGACAAGAGCCTCCTAAGACTTAGAGCTGTAAGGTACCTCCTCATAAATCATTTAAATCCAATCTTTTCATTTTACAGAGGAGGAAACTGACCCCTAGAGAGCTACAATGTTTTGTCCAAGGTCACATATACATAAGGTAGATGAGGTTCAAATTCAGGTCCTCTGACCCCAGATCCAGCAGTCTGAACTGCAAGAATTCCAAACAAATGAGCACAATGCAGGTACTACACCTCTAACAAAAGAGGTGCTCTGGTCCTATTTTAGCTTCAAAACCTCTCTGGCTACAGAGAACTCAAAGCCATGAATCTATTTATTATGGGGACAAAAACTCAAGACTGAGTTTCCTTTGAAATCTAGAATTGTTTGGAGGAGTGTTCATTAAGCATATTAGGTCTAGTAAGGATATACCTCTTTCTACTCTAAATTCATATATCAGCCCTGCATGCTTAAGTCTTCTGGCCAGGAACCTCAGTGTAGCTTGGGGAGGATTTTGGAACTATTAACTTTTTATTTTTCTATCAATAGATATTTATGGAGGCTACATCACAGCTTCATTCTTCAGAACCTGGCATTGAGGAATCAAATACTATGCCACAGCTTATAACAGAGGGGGGAAAAACTTTCTCTTAATAAAGAAAAAAAATCACCTTAATTATAATATTTTGGAGTACCATTGTTATGGTATTATTTACTGGGTGAAGACTACAAGAAGATTCATCAAGTAGCCTGCTTTTTCCACTGACTCTTCCCCCTAACACTGCCTTGGCTAAAGGAAACATACTTGTCCCAAAAAGTATTTGTCAACTTCTGAGTCATGTGACTAAACAAGATGATGGACTGAACATTTTCTCTAGTCTCCATTAACTCTTAACCCCAGCCACAAGATGAACTATGCACCAGAGGTAGAATAATTATAGCCAAATCCACAGGGCAAGATAAAAGCCTCATGACACTGGAGAACCCCAATTTTTAATGTACTCGCTCAACAACCCATCCTTAACAGTCTCCATGCTAATCTGACAGGGATGCAAAAATCAACCCAAAAGTTTGTGCCCAGGACTCACAAAAAGATTCCCTTTTTGCTGTAGCAACTTTGCCCACCCAATCGCAACAAGCAAAAATACTGATTCTGTCCAGGAACATGGGAGCAGTGATGGAAATATAAAAAAAAAGGGGGGGGGTAGCTGAAATGCCAAAGATTTCACAAGGAGAAAAAGTCAATTAGAAACCTAGAGTGAACAGGAAAAAAAGAGAAAAATAAATTTCATTTAAAATAAATATAGATAGATACTGTAAAATACTTGGTAGTCTACCTGCCAAAACAAACCCAGGAAGTATGTGAACAAGTGCAAAACACTTTTGATCGCACGTGGGTAAGATGCATCAATATAATTTTAAAAAATGAACAATTCTACCTAAATTTGTGTATTCAATATCATACCAATCAAAATAATAATTATTGTATAGAGCTAGAAAAAAAACTGATAACAAAATTCCTCTGGAAAAACAAAAAGTCAAGATTATTATAGGAATCAATGAAAAAAATGTAAAGAAAAACAGCCAGCAATACCAGATTATAAATTATATTACAAAGCAGTAATCCTGAAAAACACTCTGATACTACCTACAAAACTGAATGGTGGATCAGTGGAATAGATAAGATACACAATACACAGCAGCGAATGATTATGGTAATCTAGTGTTTGATAATCCCAAAGATCCAAGTTTCTGGGGTAAGAATTCACCATTTGACAAAAGGAGCTATGACTAGGCATGAATAACATCTTAGACTATGTGATAAGATGAGATCAAAATGTATAAATGATTTAGCTATAAAGAGTAATATAAGTAAATTAGAGGAGCATGGAAAAATATACTTGTTAAATCTATGGATAAGAGAAAAGTTTGTGACCAAATGAGATAGAGAAGATCACAGGAAGTAAAATGGATAATTTTTACATGAAATTTAAAAGGTTCTGTATAAATAGAACTATTGAAAACAAAATTAGAAGAAAAATGGGAAATGATTTCTGCAGCAAGTTTCTCTGATAAAGGCTTCATTTCTCAAACACATGGGGAACTCAGCCAAATTTATAAAATTTATAATATATGACATATAATATAAATTTATAAAACAAAAATAAAAATTCCCTAGTTGATAAATGGTCAAAGGATATAAACAAGCAGTTTTCAGAAAAAGAAATCAAAGCATTCAATAGTCACATTTAAAAATGTTCTAAGTTATTATTAATTAGAAAAATGCAAATTAAAACAACTCTGTGGGACCACCTCACACTTATCAGATTGGCTAACACATAGAAAAGGAAAATGATAAATGCTTGAAGGAATGTGGAAAAACTGGGACATTAAGGTATTGTTGGTGAAATTGTGAACTAGTTTATAACCATTCTGAAGAACAATTTGGAACTGATAGAAGGACTACTGCTACTATATCCCAAAGAGATCAAGGAAAAAAGAAAAGGATTCATTTGTATAAAAAATATTTATAGCAGCTCTTTTTGGGTTGTCAAAGAATTGGAAACCATTATTAGGGAATGGCTGAACAAGTTCTGATACATAATTGTGCTGGAATACTACTCTTCTATAAGAAATGATGAGAAGGATACTTTCAAAAATATCCGGAAAACCATTTAAAATCATACAAAGTGAAATAAGGAGAACACTGTACATAATGCATATGTTATAAGGATGATCAACTGTGAAAGACTTAGCTATTCTGAGCAAGACAATTCCAAAAGACCCATGATGAAAAATGTTACCCATCTCAAGAGAAAACTGATGAACTCTGAATTAAGATTGAAGATTATGTTTTTGAACTTTACTTTTTTCCCTTTTTTGTCTTCTTTTGCAATATGGCTAATATGGATCTATGTTTTGCACGATTTCATGTATGGAATCAATAAAAAAAATTATTTGCTTTCTCAAAGGAGGGGAAGGAGTAGGAAGGAAAGAAAGAATTTGGAACTCAAAACTTTAAAAAATGATATTAAAAATCTTTTGTGTGTAACTGGGAAATATTTAATGAAATAAATAAAAATATATTGGAAAAAACCCTAGAGCTCAGATAAACATTGAGGCTACTAAAATAGGAAGAAAGGGTAATTATTAAATTCTCAAAAAGATCAAGAAGCTCTTTTAATATTACAAGATGTAGGAAATCGAACTCAATCCTGATAAAACACAGAATCCAATGGAATCCTGAGAGATCATAGAATTACAAAATATTCCAGAATGGTTCAAAAGAGAAATAAAACCCATGATAAAAGAAGTCAGAAGGGAACAAATGTCAGAACTTCTAGTCTTCACACATAGAACCAGTAGACTTAATCCATAATGACAAGTTTCTTCAAAATAGTAAAAAGAAGGATAACATATTTTAGAACACAAAGATACTGAAGTGAAGGGCAATGTGGAAAAAAAAGAAGCAAAAGGCAATAAGGCTAAAAGAATGAAAGATCTTAACTAAAGCAAAAACCATTGACCTTGAGGATATATTTGCACAAAGACAACTTAAGAATCATTCTTGACACATCAAAAACCTTTGCAGCATAATACAGGAAAGATGCCTACAACTTCTAAATAGAGAAAACACAGGACCAAATGAAATAACCCATAGCTCACCTTTAAAGAAAAGCTACACACAGCAACACACACACACAGTGGTTAAATTTAGCAAATTTAAGCACATAAAACAAGCTCTGCAACTGGTTATTAGAAAGAACTTCAAAATTGAATAAAGCAGACAGAACATATGAATTATTACAGAAAAGAAATTGAACTATTCTGCACCCACTAGAAACCACAAAAGGAAATAAAATTATATTCTGAAAAGCACTTCTTAAAATATAACCTAAAAAATATACTAAAAATCAGAGTTTCATCATCAGTAAAAAAGATGGACATAACTAAAAAAAAAGAGAGAGGCACTTAAAGCACTTCAGAACAGATTTTTTTAAAAAGACACACAGAACATTCAACTTACAAAGACACCAAACAATAGAAATGCAAGAAGAGAAAATAAGTATAATTAAGGAAAGAATAAGTAATAAAAATGAATTACTCCATCTCTCAAGACTATTTTTTTCTTTTTCAATCGTAGTTTATTTTTCCAAATACATGTAAAGATAGTTTTCAACATCCACTTTTGTAAAACTTTGTGTTCTAAAATTTTCTCCCTCCCTTCCTTACCTCTCCTCTCCCCAAGACAGTAATCAGATATAGGTTAAATATGTACAAGAGATTACTTTTTAAAAAGAGAAAGACTGGCATATAGCAGTTAAAATATAGAGGGATTATCAAAAAAAATTTTAAGTATACAAGGAAAGATGAAAACAGAATTCAAAGAAATAAAAATGTGAAGGTAGAGGAATACAACTGAAGTACCACAGACTAAACCCTACAGGTAAAGCACTTTATTTTGTAAGGAAAAAAATTATGGAATGCAAGTGTTTATAAATGGATAGAGTGGAGGAGGAAAACAGAGGGAAATGTATAATAACACTACAATATCTCAGCAAAACGATTTGCAGAAAAATTGAACGGATGGTAGAAAAAAACTGAAAGTGAAGAAATGAAAAAGGGAGGTCTCACCCAAACAGAAGGAAGAAATCCGACTGAAAAGCCCTCACACAGTACATTCAGATATATGTCTATGATGGGATATGGTGACTTGATACGAGAGTTGTTTCAGAAAAAAAACTACTTCCTCTGAGAGACTGTTGTGCCTCCACAGACAATATTCTGTCCTAAAGAAAGATTATTAGACCCTCGTGGCAACTGGCACTCGGGAGGATGGGAAGACATAGACACAGAGATTAAATTACATGAGAAATGGGAAGAAAAAGGACCATGGAGAGGGCAGGAAATAAATTAGAGTAATTTCCACCATGAGGAGTGCTTCTATCCTCATCAATGTTGTTCTTTGTTCTTCCTTTTTGAAGAGGACCATGAGATCAGGGAGGGGATGTCATGACACACAAGAGACCTGGATTTAAGTGAGGGAGGGCTGTGCAAGGTCACCTGTCTCACTTTGTCCTCTAGAGCCATCTGGGTCCCAAAGACAAATACGAACCAGGATGACTGGAGATGACTCTGGATACAGAGGAAGACATTAACCTTTTTAAGCTAAGGTCTTTAACAGGTCTCACTTGTTAAATGCAACTGATTGCCCAACTGACCAATCAGCTAGTGATTAAAGCTAGGTAATAAAAGCAAAAAATGGTCTCTTTAGTTGGTTCTAAGAAAAAACCAACAAAATAGATAAGCCTTTAGTTAATTTGATAAGAAAAGGGAAAGAGGAAAATCAAATTGTTAGTCTCAAGAATGATAAGGGAGAACTTTCCTTCAATTAAGAGGAAATTAGAGCAATAATTAGGAGTTACTTTGCCCAACTTTATGCCAGTAAGTTTGATAATCTAAATGAAATGGAGGAATATCTACAAAAATATAGATTGCCCAGGTTAACAGAAGAGGATATAAATTATTTAAATAGCCCCATATTAGAAAAAGAAATAGAACAAGCTATTAACCAACTCCCTAAGAAAAAATCTCCAGGGCCAAATGGATTTACATGTGAATTCTACCAATCATTCAAAGAACAATTAATCCCAATACTATATAAACCATTGGAAAAAAATAGGGAAAGAAGGTATATTGCCAAATTCCTTCTATGAGACAGATATGGTGCTGATAGCTAAACCAGGTAGGGTGAAAACAGACAAAGAAAACTATAGACCAATTTCCCTAATGAATATTGATGCAAAAATTTTAAATAAGATATTAGCAATGAGATTACAGAAAGTCATCCCCAGGATAGTACACTATGACCAAGTAGGATTTATACCAGGGATGCAGGGCTGGTTCAATATTAGGAAAACTATCAGCATAATTAATTATATTAATAACCAAACTAACAAAAACCATATGATTATCTCAATAGATGCAGAAAAAGCATTTGATAAAATCCAACACCCTTACCTATTAAAAACACTAGAGAGCATAGGAATAAATGGGCTTTTCCTTAAAATGATCAGTAGCATCTATTTAAAACCATCAGCAAGCATCATATGTAATGGAGACAAACTAAAACCATTCCCAATAAGATCAGGAGTGAAACAAGGCTGCCCATTGTCACCATTACTATTTAATATTGTATTAGAAATGTTAGCTTTAGCAATAAGAGAAGAAAAAGAGATAAAAAGAATCAGAGTAGGTAATGAAGAAACCAAATTATCACTCTTTGCAGATGACATGATGGAATACTTAGAGAACCCTAGAGACTCAACTAAAAAACTACTAGAAACAATTCACAACTTTAGCAAAGTGGCAGGATTCAAAATTAATCCACATAAATCATCAGCATTTTTATATATTACCAACAAAGTTCAGCAGCAAGAGATACAAAAAGAAATTCCATTCCAAATAACAGATGATAGGATAAAATATTGGGGAATCTATCTGCCAAGGACAGGTCAGGAACTCTACAAACTAAACTACAAAACACTTTCCACACAAATAAAATCAGACCTAATCAATTGGAAAAACATTAAGTGCTCATGGATAGGCAGAGCAAACATAATAAAAATGACAATACTACCCAAACTAATCTACTTATTTAGTGCCATACCAATCAAACTCCCAAGAAATTATTTTACAGATCTAGAAAAAATAGTAGCAAAGTTCATTTGATAGAACAAAAGGTCAAGGATTTCAAGGGGATTAATGAAAAAAAGGCAGATGAAGGTGGCCTTGCTGTACCAGATCTAAAACTATTTCATAAAGCAGCAGTCATCAAAACCATTTGGTACTGGCTAAGAAATAGAGCAGTCGATCAGTGGCACAGGATAGGTTATCAGGACAATCTAGGCAATAACCTTAACAATTTAGTGTTCGATAAACCCAAAGACCCCAGCTTTTGGGATAAGTACTCACTATTCGGCAAAAACTGCTGGGAAAATTGGAAACTAGTGTGGAAGAAATTAGGGCTTGACCCATACCTAACACCACACACCAAGATAAGATCTAAATGGGTTCATGATCTAGATATAAAGAGGGACTTTGTAAGCAAGTTAGAGGAACATAATATAGTTTATCTCTCAGACCTGTGGAGAGGGAATAAATTTATGTCCAAAGAAGATCTGGAACTCCTAATTGAACAACAGATGGATAATTTTGATTATATTGAGTTAAAAAGTTTCTGTACAAATAAAACAAATGCAGACAAGATTAGGAGGGAAGCATCAAATTGGGAAATCATTTTTACATTTAATGGTTCTGATGAAGGCCTCATTTCTAAAATATATAGAGAATTGTCTCATATATATAAGAATTCAAGCCACTCTTCAATAGATAAGTGGTCAAGGGATATGAACAATTTTCAGATGATGAAATTAAAACCATCTCTAGTCATATGAAAAGTTGCTCCAAATCACTATTGATCAGAGAAATGCAAATTAGGACAACTCTGAGGTACCACTACACACCTGTCAGATTGGCTAAAATGACAGGAAAAGATAACGATGAATGTTGGAGGGGATGTGGGAAAACTGGGACACTAATACATTGTTGGTGGAACTGTGAACGGATCCAACCATTCTGGAGAGCAATTTGGAGCTACGCTCAAAAAGTTATCAAACTGTGCATACCCTTTGACCCAGCAGTGTTTCTATTGGGCCTATATCCCAAAAAGATCTTAGAGGAGGGAAAGGGACCCACATGTGCAAGAATGTTTGTGGCAGCCCTTTTTGTAGTGGCTAGAAACTGGAAACTGAAGGGATGCCCATCAATTGGGGAATGGATGAACAAATTATGGTATATGAATGTTATGGAATATTATTGTTCTGTAAGAAATGACCAGCAGGACGATTTCAGAGAGGCCTGGAGAGACTTGCATGAACTGATGCTGAGTGAAACAAGCAGAACCAGGAGATCATTATACACGGCAACAACAATACTATATGACGATCAATTCTGAGGTCCATGGCTCTCTACAACAAAGAAATGTCTCAAACCAGTTCCAATTCTTCACTGAAGAAAACCATATACACCCAGAGAGAGGGATATGAAATATGGACCACAATGTAACATTCTCATGATTTCTATTGATGTTTCCTTGCATTGTGTTGCCTTTCTCTGGTTTTCTTTTTTTTCTTGTAGATAGGATTTTTCTTACACAACTTGTCAACTATTATTACATTATTAACATGTAGTGGACTTCCTGCCATCTAGGGGAGGGGAGGAGACTGGGGGTAAAAGTTGTAATGGAGAGCTTTGTAAAGATCAATGCTGGGGAACTACCCATACATATGTTATACAAATAAAAAGCTTTAATAAAAAAACAAACAAACAAACAAAAACAAACAAACAAAAAAAAGATATCTAAAAGCACACAGAATCTGAATAGATGCAGAAAAACCCTTTTACATCAAACAGCATTCATTTATGCGAAAAACAAACAACAAACATAAAGCATATGCATAGAGGAATCTTTCTTTAATATGACACAAAGTATCTATCTAAACCCAAAAGTAAATGCTATACATAATGGGAAAATACTAGTTTTTCTAATAAATAGGAGTAAAGCAAGGAAACTCCCTTTTCTACCTATATATTTTATTCTACAAATACTACAACACCAAAGAGAAGAGAAAAAATAAAGACATAAGGATAGGTAAATAGGAAACAAAACTATCCCTATTTGCCAATGATATGATGGTTTGCTGGGAAAATACTAAGGAATCACCAAAGAAACTAAGTGAGACAATTAACAGCTTCAGTTAAAAAATATACCTACAAAAATCAATAGCATTTCAATGTATAAATAACGAAATGTAGGAAAGGGTAAGAAAAAGAGAAGTGCCATTCAGAGCAACTACAAAACACATAAAATATTTAGGAGCCAATCTACCAAACCACCCTCAATACCTGCATAGTTTCAATTACAAGATGCTTCTTATAGAAATAAAGACAACTTAAATAGTTGGAAGAAGACTCAGTACTTGTGGCTAGTCTGTGCAATGTAATAAAATGACAATACTATTAAAATTACTTTATAGACTTAATACTATACCTGACTACCAAAAGGATACTTTACAGAACTAAAAAAAAAAATTTAATTTACAGGAATAAAAGATTCCTAATTTATCAAGGGAAATAATTGGGAGGGGGGGAGGTAAGAATCAAGGAATATTATCATTTGTAGATCTCAAACTCTACCATAAAGCAGCAATCATCAAAATCATTTGGTACTTGTTAAAAAAAAATAGAAAAGTAGTTCAATAGACAGGGTAGACAAGGAAAATCAGAAATAACTGAACTCAACAAACCAGTATTCAATAAATCCCAAAAAATCTTTCTAAAAGTAGGGGTCTAGGGGGCAGCTAGATGGCGCAGTGGATAAAGCACCAGCCCTGAAGTCAGGAGGACCTGGGTTCAAATCTGGTCTCAGACACTTACCACTTCTAGCTGTGTGACCATGGGCAAGTCACTTAACCCCAATTGCCTCAGCAAAAAAAAAAAAAAAACCAAAAACAAAAACATAAAAGTAGGGGTCCAAACTGTAGAGCATGTATTCAACTTTATATTTTTTTGTGTGTCATAGGCCAGAATGAGTCCCCCCCTATTCCTAGTCCAACATTCAATTCAACTCACCTCCCAGGCTGGGGACAATCCATTTATATCCAGCAGTTGTTCAGAGATCCGACTTCGAAAACCAAAGTCCTATGAGCAGAGAAAGGAAGGGTATGAATTCCTAATTCACAGGGAATCCTAAATCTACTACATACCCTAACCCTCCCTGTTTCCCATGATGGTCAGAAAGAGCCAGAGCTGCTTACTGCTGTATCCTTTTCTTCCTGAGGCATGAGCAGAAGAATTATTGTTGTAGTTCAATTATTTCAGTCTGTCTGACTCTTCATGCCCTCATTTTGGGTTTTCTTGACAAAGATACTGGAGTGACTTGCTATTTTCTTCTCCAGTTCCAGATGAGGAAACTGAGGCAAAAAGGGTTAAGTGACTAGTCTAGGGTCACATTGCTAATAAGTGTCTCAGGCTGGATTTGACCTCCAGACCTGGTGCCACCTAGCTGCCCTAACAGAAGAATCCCTAATTTTGTTTTCCAGTCATTTTTAATCATGTATGATTCTCCATGATCCCACTTGGTATTTTCTTTTTTTTTTTTATTAAAGCTTTTTATTTGCAAAACACATGTATGGGTAATTCTTCAACAATGACCCTTACAAAGCTTTCTGTTACAAATTTTCCCCCCTAGTCTCCACCCCTCCCCTAGATGGCAGGATATCCACTACATGTTAATTATGTTAAAATACTTGATAAATCGAGTATATGCATACATATTTCCACACTTATTGTTGTGCAAGAAAAATCTTATCTACAAGAAAAAAAATCAGAGAAAGGAAACACAATGCAAGCAAACATCAATCGAGAGCATGAAAATGTTATGTTGTGGTCCACATTTCACATCCCTCTCTCTGGGTGTATATGGCTTTCTTCACTGAACAATTAGAAATGGTTTGAAACTATTGTTTAAGAGAGCCATGTCCATCAGAATTGATCATCATGTAATACTGTTGTTGCTGTGTATAATGATCTCCTGGTTCTGCTGATTTCACTCAGCATCAGTTCATGCAAGTCTCTCCAGGCCTCTCTGAAATCATCCTGCTGGTTGTAAAAATCTCTAATCTTAACAAAGGGATCTGGATGCTATCAGAGGGGTGAAAAGCAACTGCCTCCATTCAGATATCAGACTTACACTCCAGGTTGCTCTAGGAGCTAGCAACCCACAGGCTGCACACAGTCCACCCAATTTGAGTGCTCCTCCTAGAGAGCCAGAAGACAGTCATCCAACCACATGCCAATTACAAGAGCTCAGCCATTAGAATTGATAAAAAACAAAACAAAACAAAACAAAACATGATTCTCATTATTGTTCTGTAAGAAACGATCAGCAGGTGGATTTCAAAAAAGCCTGCAAAGACTTGGATGAAATGAGGGTAAGTGAAGTCAGCAGAACCAAGAAAACACTGTACACAACAA
>JAJPUD010023508.1:0-19893 GCA_023553655.1 Myrmecobius fasciatus
CCCAATATATATTCTGGCAAAATTTTCATTAGTGAAGAGCATTATGGAAGCATTTTTTCCTTTGTTTTTACTCTCTAAATCCTGGTATTATGCCTGTTTTCTCAGCAACAGTACTTTATGGAATTGGCAGAACCCAGGAACCACCAAGTCCTTCTTTGCCTCAAGATATACATCCAGTCATTCTCCATCTTTCAATAGAATGATTGATGAACAAACATTACTAAAGCTTTTTTAAAGTGAAGAATGAAATATGGGAAAACAGTGTTCCTTTTGTGACATAATCTCTAAGACATAGGAAAGTTCTGCTTTATACTTTCAGAATTCAAGATAGATAATGTTTTGAGGGAAGGAGGGCTGTTTCTCTAAATATAATTTCTTTCCATAAAGCATGAAGCTATAGCATTTGCATGTAAAGCTATGTTTTGACTACAAAACTTCTTCAAAATAAACACACTTAATACCCACTAACAAAAAAAATTGTGACTCTTTATTCCCCGAGAATAATAAAAGTAAGAAGAAAGAATGCCGTGAGCAAATTTTACCGATTTCCAATTTAAGCAGGTAATTTAACCTGCAATCTGTGAATTTAGATTTTTAGAATTATTTTTCAATATAATTGGTTTCTTTTGGATACTTTAAAAAATTTAAACATTTTAAAACAAATACTTTTCCAAGAAAGGTCAATAAATTTCAAAAGAGTCTTTTGTATAATTAGCAAAAAGCAAATTAAGAAACTCTAGCCTAACCATTAAAATGCTGAAATATCTAAGAATGTATTACATATAGAGGTATGCCACAATTTTTGACATGTAATGAATTGATTCAGTATTCATATACCATTCTAAAGCCAAGAAAAATGAACACTCCCAATTTTAAAAATAGTTTGTGTCTACTTTTTTCTTTAGATGTATTAAAATTTTTCTGACAAAAATGGAAAAGTAGTCTTAATGTTATAGACATTTATTTTCTCTTTTCTCACTGTGATCATAGGACATGTGTTCCAAATTATCATTAAACCTTTTGTTTACATGAATGACAGGAAAAGATAATGATAAATGTTGGAGGGGTTGTGGTAAAACTGGGACACTAATGCATTGTTGGTGGAGTTATGAAATGGCCCAACCATTCTGGAAAATAACCAGGAACTATGCCCAAAGGATTATAAAACTGTCTATACTCTTTGACCCATGAGTGTCATTAATGGGTCTGTATCCCAAGGAAATCAAAAAAGGAGGGAAAAGAACCCACCACGTGCAAAAATGTTTGTATCAGCTCTTTTTGTGTTAGCAAAGAATTGGAAAGGAATGAATGCTCATCAATTGGGGAATGTCTAAACAAGTTGTAGTACATGAAGTAATGGAATATTATTGTTCTGTAAAAAATGATGAACAGGCTGATTTTAGAAAGAACTTGATTTTCATGAACTGATGCTGAGTGAAACAAACAGAACAAGGAATGTGTTGTACACAATAACAGTAAGAATGTGAGATGATTAACTATGAAAGACTTGGTTCTTCTCAATGGTTCAGTGATCCAAAGCAATCCCATAGGCTTTGTACTAGAAAATGTCATCTGCATCCAGAAAAAGAACTAAGGAGACTGACTATAAATCAACAAATGCCATATTCATTTCTTTTTTGTTTTTTGTTTTTTTAAATTTCTCCCATGGTTTTTCTCTTTTGCCCTGACTTTAAAATCAGGCTTTTCTGATTCCAAGTCCAGCAATACAGGAATCCCTATTACAGAGTCACTGAACACTGGCATCTACAATCCATGGGAAGATTTATATCTAATGATGCCTCTAAAAATGGCTAAATCCATATGGAGCAACTAATTGTTAGAATTTTGATTTCCATTCTCATATTGAATTGAGATCTACCTCTGCTTATGCCACTTGTTTCATGGTGTAAAATTTGATTAGGTAGCCAATCCTTTCTCTTTATTTTATTAGTTTTAAGGGGGAAAAAGGATGAAATCTTACTGATTCCTTTAGATGGAACAGATACATTTGGGAGATAGCTCAGTGTCCTGTGGTTATTCTGTATGTTTGTTGCTGGTGGACAGATGGTTGATCTCTTACTGTGTCCTCATTTCAACTGCATCTCTCTAGTTGGCTCCCTTTCCACATGGCTTTCCACCTGTGTTAATCATTAAGACTTTTATTTCTTTCCCCAAAATACTTCCTTGTCAAACACAGTCTTTTCTAACCATATATCAAGAACCTGTAGACTCTAGGAGAGCTAAAATAGCTAAAATATCTGCAGTTATACTCCCCAATCATTTGACCTGAATTTTTCTAAATTCACCATTTTAGAGACATTGGGTACAAAAATTTTAATTGAATTGTTATATCATTTCCTTCTTATAAATGACAAAATTAACAAATTAACAAACTCTAGCATTTGGATCCAAATTATATATTATGCTTATGCTAAAAAAAAGTGACCTAATTTAAAAGGATTTTCTTTCCTTCCCCCTAGAAAATTAACAGTCCAAAATATTTTTTCAATTTCTGAAAAATTAGGGTAATTTACAGGTGGTTTTTGGAAAGAGCCCCAGTTCTGGAGATTCTACTTTTCATTTGTATTAATATTGCTGACTGCTTTAGAGATAACATTTCACTTATAGTGAAAGAAATGGGAAAGATAATATCAGGAGCTGAAGACAGTTTTCTGCTAGGGCAGCAGTTCTTTAACACTGTGTTCCAAGGAAGGAGAAAAATATACAGTCCTAGGGACCGGCATAATTGTTTAAATGGATATTTATGGTGCTCCAGCACTAGAAAATGTGGTAGGAGATTTTTTGGAGTCATTACCAGAGACAAGAATTGTCATTCCACAATATCAGTGGGATAGGAAATTATTCTAGATTCACCCAATGAAATTTCTCAAAACAAACACCAGTGCAGATATTTTTAAAGCAATAGTTCTCAACCTTTTTATGTGTGTCATGGACCCTATTGGCAGTCTAGAAAAACCCAAAGATGTCTTCTCCAAATAATGTTTTCTTTTTAAGTATTCATAAAATAAAATTTACAAAATTACAAAAACAAAATAATTATATTGAAAAAAAAGATGAAATTGTCCTCCATCAGGAAAAGGCCCCACATGTGCAAGAATGTTTGTGGCAGCCCTTTTTGTGGTGGCTAGAAACTGGAAATTGAATAGATGCCCTTCAATTGGAGAATGGCTGAATAAATTATGGTATATGAATATTATGGAATATTATTGTTCTGAGAAATGACCAGCAAGATGATTTCAGAGAGGCCTGGAGAGACTTACATGAACTGATGCTGAGTGAAATGAGCAGAACCAGGAGATCATTATACATGGCAACAACAGTACTATATGACGATCAATTCTGATGGACATGGCTCTCTTCAACAATGAAATGTTTCAAACCACCTCCAATTGTTCACTGAAGAAAGCCATATACACCCAGAGAGAGGGATGTGAAATGTGGACCACAACATAACATTCTCATACTCCTTGATTGATGTTTGCTTACATTGTGTTTCCTTTATCTGATATATCGTTCGTGTAGATAAGATTTTTCTTGCACACCAATGATAAGTTTGGAAATATGTATACATATATTCGATTTGCCAATATTTTAACATAATTAACATGTAGTGGATATCCTGCCATCTAGGGGAGGGGTGGGGAGTTGGGGGAAAAATTTGTAACGGAAAGCTATGTAAGGGTTATTGTTGAAGAATTACCCACACATATGTTATGCAAATAAAATTAAAAAAATAAAATTAAAAAAAAAAAAAGAAATTGTCCTCCATCTAATTTTATGGAGTCCCTGAAATAAAATGGTCTATGGATACAAAGTTAAGAATCCATGTTCTAAAAGATTTGGGCATTGTGAGAAGTCAGAAATTATTCTTCTACTAAAGTTTCCAAATAGTCATATTTGATAGTAAAACATAGTAGTCCTAAAAATAATAATAATAATCTCCCTCATTCACTCACTAGGTTTGCAACCCTTATAAGTCAGTTGACTTTTGTGGGCTCAGTTTCTTGATCTATAAAATTATATTAGACTGCTAATATTTCTTTCCAGTTTCAAATTTTGATCAATGGTCAACTAGTTAATAAATATCATAAATGATATTTTAATAAAGGTTTTCTTGATTTTGAGTCAATATACTACATCATAGTGTCTAAAGGTCCCTGGAATACAAAGGCAAGTGTTTTATAAACTCTACCCTCAAAGATGGGGGCAAAGTATGTAAGTGGATAGAGCACTAGGCCTAGATTCAAGAACTCATCTTCCTGAGTTTAAATCTAGTTTCAGATACTTATAGTTCTGTGATCCTGGGCAAGTTATTTAATTGTATTTGTCTCAGTTTCCTCATCTGTAAAATGAACTAGAAAATGAAATAGCAAACCAATCTAGTATCTTTGCCAAGAAAACTTCAACTGGGGTTGGGCATGGATGAAACAACTAAACAACCCACTTTTAAGAATTTAAGTTTTACTAGCAGGCAAGGAAATAACATGTACAGAAATAAATAGAACACTAAAAAAATTGATAAAGGAAAGAACATAAACAATGAAAGTAAATTGTAGAAGTTATCCTGCAAAGTATGTCATGTGAACAGAGATGAGAAGTAAGACAGTGTTACTGAGAGACAGAGATGAGGCAAAAGTGCATTCCCAACATAAAAAAAAAGTCTGTGTGGATAAACAGAAAGGAAGACCTAAATTTTGACTTTAGGAGAGAGCTCATAATCCAGTTTCACCAGCTTAGTGTTCCTTAAGTACACTAGATGAAAAAAGATGAAGAAGTAGGATAAAATGAGCTATAAAATCATAATTTCTGTTAACAAAATATATACAAAGCTTAATAAAATAATAACAGTAAAATTGTATTTTTATTTGGTGTGCATAATCAGATTTTGTTGCTCTCAAATTATATTCACTCCAATAAACATTTAAGAATTACTTGCTATTTGCTAGTCATTGTGCCAAGGACTGGAGATATTGAACACAAAAACTAGAGTTCCTGCCCTCACAGAGCTTAGTTGAATGGTAGAAAAACAAGTAGCATGAAGAAGAAAATACAAACTAAATTAAAAGCAGTGAGTGTGTGTTTCTGGGTGGAAGCACTAATTAATAGATAAAGGAATCAGGAAAGTCTTCTTGCAAGTGATGAGGAAGTTTGAATCTAGACATGAAGAGAGCTAGATTTCCAAAAGTTAGAGCACTGAAGGGAGTGTGTTTTTTTCAAGCAGTGGTAAAAATGAGAGATGGGATGTCAATTATGGACAACTGTAAATCAGCCATATTGGCTGGGAGAGATTTTGTGAAGACAAGAAATGTGGCATTCACTGAAAATTTAGCTGGAGCCAGTTTTCAAAAGGCTCTGAGTAACAGTAGAGGAATTTCTATTTCATCCTAGAACTATATTTAGGGATATCTGGTCTAGTAGCTATGTGGAGAGACTTGATGTAGAGAGAGCAGTTAGCATGCTTTTGCAATAAGAGGTGAGAGGTGATGAGGGTCTAAATAAATAGGTGTAGTAGTGTTTTGAATGGATGTATGTGACAATTAGGTGGCACAGTGGATAGATTTCTGGACCTGGAGTCAGGGCTTGAGTTCAAATCTAGCCAAATAATATACATAATAAATATCTGCAGGATTTAGGGCAAATCAATTACCCTTTGTCTGCCTCCAATTCTTTATCAGTAAAATGGGGATAATGATAGCACCTACTTCCCAAAAACCTATTAAGGAGTTAATACTTGAATTAACTGCTTGAATTTAATAGTTTTGCCAGTGGTGGTGTATTCCTGCAATCCCAACTACCTGAGGGGCTAAGACAAACATTTCTTGAGTTCAGGAGTTCTGAGTTGCAGAGGGCTACGCTGATTGGTTGTTTGCACTAAGGTCAGCATCAATATGGTGAGATTCCAGTAGAAGGGAGCCATCAAGTTGCCCAAAGAAGAGTAAACCAATCCAGCTCAGAAACAGAGTAAGTCAAAGGTTCAGTGCAAATCAGTAGTAAGATAAGGCCTGTGAATGGCCCCTCCATTTCTTGTCAGTGTGGGATAGAAGTACTCATTCTTTAAAAAGTTATAATAATTTAATATTACTTTCCAAATATTGTGGAAAATTGCTTTTTGAATTAAGAATTCTACTTTTTGATACTACTAGCTGTACCTAAATATTGTTTTTGTAAAATTTTCCAATTTATATTCCAAAGGAATTTTAAACTCTACAATTGATTTCTGCCCCTAAAAAACAAACAAACAAACAAACAAACAAAAAAACCCTGAATGGTTCAGAGATATATTTGAGGAATTTCATAAACATTGGATTTTAAATCAGCAAAGGAACTCAGATAGGAGATTTCTAGGCCAAGTCCTACATGTTATATTTGAAGAAACTGAGGAGAGGAAGGCATTTGCCTTAGGTTATACAGCTAGTTAGAAACTAAAATGAAATTAGACTTCTCTTGTCTTGTCCTACTTCTACTAAATCTCACACTGCTTCCCCTCCAAGTTACATATGGTGTTGTTTTTGCACCTTTAAGAATAAAATTTCTTTTTACTTAATTTGAGTTGTAAAATGCATTATAGAAATAAATACAAACCTTTCATTCTTGAATGACAAATAATTTATATTTGCTTCTGCCTTACACAGACTAAGCACAACTGTTTTGATTTATCAATTATTTATGGACTACTTCCTTAGAGTTGAATTTACTTGAAAATAAAGTGCAACAATCTCTCAGAACAAGTCAGGGAAAAATGATGAAATGGAAAATGTAAATTCACTTTTTATTTATATTATCTTTCTTTTAAAAGGGCAAATCATTTAAAGTACTGCAATTTTTGAGAAATTTGTAAAAAGTCAGGAAGAATTCTAAAATGCAAGTTAGCATTACAGAAATATTTACTGATGCAAAAGACTTTAAAAATAGCTTGTATTCCATTTATTACAAGTTAAATATAACAACAATAATATGAGTTGATTTTTTTTGTATGATTCTTTTTCAAATTACACATTATAAGTGTTTTGCTTTGCCATAATATACTGGATACAGAGAGATCAGATTAAATGGAAAAAGATAATGCACCCAAAAAATATTTATTAATATTTGAACTCAGGTCCTCCTGACTTCAGGGTTGATGCTCTATCCACTGTACCACCTAACTGCCCCAGCACTAATCTTTCTTGATTTATCTACTGCATTTGACATTAGTGACCACACTTTGCTCTTCCCTTTTAAGTTTTCATGACACTGCTCTCTCTTGGTTCATTTCCTACATGCTTGACAAATATTTTTCAGTTGTTTTGCTGACTTTTCATTCACATCATTCCTTCTTATTTTGGGCATTCCCATACTTTTGTCCTGAGTTCTCTTCTTTTCTCCCTTTATGTTCTGTCTTGGCAAATCTATTAGCTTACATAACTTTAAATGTTAATGCATGTTAATACAGATTTCTCTTTGATTTGTGTATCAACTCCAGTCTCTCCCTTGAATTTTAATCCTTTGTTATAAGTTACCTATTAGGCATAACCAACTGTATATTCTGGAGACTTTGTCAATATGTCTAAAATTGAAATCACTAACTTTCTTTCTAAAACCTCCTTTCTCCCATTTATGTTAAAGATTATGCTTCCAGAGACTCTGAGTTGTTATTTCTCAGAATTTCCCTCAGCTCCTCAATTTCTCTTACTCTAAATATTCAGCTATTTACCCAGTCTACCTTCATAACATCTCTGACATCTGACCCTTTCTCTCTATTCACCCTGCTATGATTGTTGTTCAAGCTTTTATCACCTTTTTCTGAGATTACTATGACAGGATTTTAACTGGCCTTCCTATCTTAAGATGGCATATTTGACAGCATAGCTGCTATATTTACCCAATACCAGTTATCCCCTACTGCCTATGAAATAAAACCCTGGCTTTGGCTTTTAAAGTTGTAATCAATCTAGCTCCAGTTTTCTTTGTAGCCCTCGTTGGACATATCTCCCCTGCCCTTTCCATTGAGATCTAGCCAAACTGATCTTCTTTCTATTCCTCACTTACCACATTCTAGCTAATCTCTGTGCCTTTGTAGCAGGAAATCCCCCTCCCCCTCCATACTTTGAATGTGTTTTCTCTTTTTTTCCCATCTCATAATGTCTTTTTGCTTTAAGATATAGCCCAAGAATAGTTTTCTGCCAAAAACATTTCTTAACACTTTAAATATTAATGTTCTTCATCCCCAAATACTTTATATTTAATGACAATGTTCATATATGCATAAATATGTATACATTTTATACTTATGCCATTTATATTAATGTACTTTTCTCTATAGTTAGAATGTAAGCTCACTGAAAGTAGAAATATTTTCTTTCTTTTTACTCATATTCCTGAACCTAGAATGGTGTTATATAATCATTGGCACTTAATAAATGCTTTCTGATTGACTGATATAGTTTGTCAAGGAAGATCAGCTATATGCACAATATCCACAAATAAATATGTTACATATTTAGCACTAACTATTGGGAAGAGATTTTTACAAAATTATATGAGAAACTGGAAGGGGAATCAGTATTGATGAAGGAAGGCTTCATGGAAGATGTTAGACATAAAATGGATTGATTGATCTCAAGACATAGAAATGGAGACTAAATCCATTCCATGTATCAGTGACAATATTAACAGTGGCACAAAGAAAGGAAAGGGGAGAAAAAGAAATCAGTCAATAAAAATAAATTTTTTCTGAGTGTTAGAATGAAGTAGTTTGATAAAGTTGACAGGGATGATGAAAATGAAATTAAATGTAAAGGAGCTTGAATGTTGAGAAATTTGTATTTTTATTAGGTAGGCAATATGTTATCCTGAAGTTGGGCAGTAGGCCAGTGATGGTTAGTGTTGTATCTCCCTTCTAGCTGTTTCATTTATACAATATTCTATCTAACATCTTGGTACTTTTAGATATCATCTAATCCAATCTGTTCATTTATAGAGATGAAGAAATTGGGGCTTATAGAGGTTGAGTGGCTCGTCTATAGATGAGTAGTAAATAACAGAAGTGAGATTTAAATAAATCTCTACCTATGGGATGCAGTGGATAGATAGTGACTCTAGTCACACTGACTATCTGGAGTCAGAAAGACTCTTCTTCCTTAGTTCAGTCTGGGTCTTAGACACTTATTACTTGTGTGACACTGGGGAAGTTACTTAACCCTATTTGTTTTAGTTTGCTTATCTGTAAAATGAGCTGGAGAAGGAAATAGCAAAGCACTCCAGTATCTTTGCCAAGAAAATCCCAAATAGGGACATGAAAAGTTTTGGACCTCATTCTGCTCATCAATAAACGAAAATCTCACCTAGATGACCTAAATATCTAAAAACTCTAATTATCTTTTGCAAGAAACACAACCTCCCCTTATCCAAATGTACCTATTTCATACCCTTTGACCATTTATCAGTTGGAGAAGGCTTGAATTCTTATAAATTTTAGTCAATTCTCTATGTATTTTAGAAATGAGGTCTTTATCAGAACCCTTAAATATGAAAATGTTTTCCAAATTTCTTTCTTCCCTTCTAATCTTATTTGCATTAGTTTTGTTTGTACAAAAACTTTTTAACTTAATATAATCAAAATTATCTATTTGGTGTTCAATTTTGAGTTCCAGTTGTTCTTTGGTCACAAATTCTTTCCTTTTCCACAGACCTGAGAGGTAAACTATCCTATGTTCTTTTAATTTGCTTATAATATCACTTTTTATGTCTAAATCATGGACGCATTTTGACCTTGTCTTGGTATAGTATTAGGTGTGAGTCAATGCCTAGTTTCTGCCATATTAGTTTACAATTTTCCCAGGAGTTTTTGACAAATAGTGAGTTCTTATCCCAAAAGCTGAGGTCTTTGGTTTTATCAAACACCAGATTGCTATAGTTATTGACTATTTTGTCTTGTGAATCCAACCTATTCCACTGATCAGCTACTTTATTTCTTAGGCAGTACCAAGTGATTTTGATGACCACTACTTTATAATATAGTTTTAGATTTGGCACAGCAAAGCCACCTTAATTAGTATTTTTTTTTGCATCAATTCTCTTGAAATTCTTGACCTTTTCTTCTTCCAGATGAACTTTGCTACTATTTTTGCTAGATCTGTAAAATAATTTCTTGGGAGTTTGACTGGTATAGCACTAACTAAGTAGATTAATTTAGGTTGTATTGTGATTTTTAATATATTCACTTGGCCTACCCATGGCACTTGATATTTTTCCAACTTATTAAATTTGACTTTATTTTTGTGGAAAGTGTTTTGTAGTTGTATTCATATAATTCCTGACTTTCCCTTAACAGGTAGATTCTCAAATATTTTATACTCTACAATTATTTTGAATGGAATTTCCCTTTGTATTTCTTGCTATTGGACTGTGTTGGTAATGTATGAAAATGCTAATGATTTATGTGGATTTATTTTGTATCCTGTCACTTTGCTGAAAGTTGTGAATTGTTTCTAGTAGTTTTTGAGTTGATTCTCTAGGGTTCTCTAAGAATACCATCATATCATCTGCAAAAAGTGATATTTTGGTTTCCCTATTACCTACTCTAATTCCTTTAATCTCTTTTTCTTCTCTTATGGCCAAAGCTAACATTTCTAATACAGTATTTAATAGTAATAGTGATAGTGAGCAACCTTGTTTCACTACTGATCTTATTGGGAATGGTTCTAATTTGTCCCCATTACATACAATGCTTGCTGATGATTTTAAATAAATCCTACTACTCATTTTAAGGAAAAATCCATTTATTCTTATCCTCTATAGTGTTTTTAATAGGAATAAGTGTTGAATTTTATCAAATTTTTTTTCTGCATCTATTGAGATAAGCATATCATTTTTGTTAGTTTGGTTATTGATGTATCAATTATGCTAATAGTTTTCCCAATATTGAACCAGAAAATTTTCAAATGAAGAAATTAAAACCATTTCTAGCACATGAAAAGGTGCCCTAAATCACTATTGATCAGAGAAATGCAAATTAAGAAAACTCTGAGATACTATTACGCACTTCTCAGATTGGCTAAGATGACAGGAAAAGATAATGACAAATGTTGGAGGGAATGTGGGAAAACTGGGACACTAATACATTGCTGGTGGAATTGTGAATGGGTCCAGCCATTCTGGAGAACAATTTGGAACTATGCTCAAAAAGTTATCAAACTATGCATACTTTTTAATCTAGCAGTGTTTCTACTGGGCCTATATCCCAAAGATATCTTAAAGGATGGAAGGAGGCCCATGTGTGCAAAAATATTTGTGGGAGCCCTTTTTGTATTGGCAGAAACTGGAAACTGAGTGGATGCCCATCATCTGGAGAATGGCTAAATAAGTTATGGTATGTGAATGTTATGAAATATTATTATTCTAAAAGAAATTATAAACAGGATGATTTTAGAGAGGCCTGGAACAACTTACATGAACTGATGCTAAGTGAAATGAGCAGAAACAGGAAATTATTGTACATGGTAACAGCAATATTATAGAACGATCAATTCTGATGAATATGACTCTTCCCAACAATGAGATAAGTGGGGCTATTTCCAATGATCTTGTGATGAAGAGAGCCATCTACACCCAGAGAGAGGACTGTGTGTGGTTCACAATATAATATTCTCACTTTTGTTGTTAGCCTACATTTTGCTTTCTTACTCATTTTCTTCCCTTTTTGCTCTGATTTTTCTTGTGCAGCAAGAGCATTGTATAAATATTTTTTACACATATTGGATTTAACATATATTTTAACATGTATTGGATTGATTGCTATATAGGAGAGGGGCTGGGGAGAAGGAAGGGAAAAGGAAAAATTATCTATGCATATGTTTTGAAAATAAAAAGCTTTAATAAAAAATTACCTATTTCTCTCAAAAGTACTATGATCCATTCAGACTCTGAGATTTGGACCTTAATCTCTCGATCTCAATCAGCTTTCAAATCATAATTTCTTCCTCTGCAACATCTCTGGCATCTTACTCTGTCTCTACTGACATGGTTATCACTTTAGTTCAGGTCCTCATTACCTCTCCCCTAGATTAATGCAACAAGCTTGCAAATAGGTCCTCATGCCTCAAGTCTCTCCCCTTTCCAATCCAGCCTGTACTATATTCTTCTGCCAAAGTAATTTTTGTAAGTGTAAATCTGACCATGAGACTCCCCTACTCAGTCATCTCCTTTATCTCCTTTTCACCTCTAGATTAAAATGTAAATTTTAATATATTAAACATAAATTTTAAAAGATAAAATTTTAAAGCTCTTAACAACCTGGCTCCCAACCTATTTTTCTAACATCTTTCAACTTTACTTCCCCACCCATAATCTGAAAGCTAGCCAAATTGGTTTCTGTTCCTCATATACTCCACTCTATCTAAAACCGTGTGTCTTTTCATTGGCTATCCTCAATCCCCACTCTAAAATCCTCACTTGGAATATGTTCCCTCTTTACTTCTACCTCAAAGTCTTATATACTCTTCCTTCAAATATAGCTGAAGCTTCATTATCTACATGAAGCTATTTCCTATTAGTGCCTCCGCTGCTAGTGTTTCCATTCCAAAATACTATGTTTAAGTACTTGTGTTTTTTAAAAACTTGTGAGGAATGAATCACATAGGTTGCATTGGCATTGGATATATTTTTGAAATGCATTTCAGATATCACTCATTATCTTTCCCAAAATAGTCATCATTTCCCCCTATATTTTCTGCTTTCTGTGGAGGCTGCCACCAAACTTTTGGTTATCAAGTTACATAATTTCACTGTCATTTTTGACTCCTCATTCTTTCTAATTAAGTATAGTCAATAGTTGAAAAATGTTGTGGTTTCTCCATTCACAATATCTTTATGCTATATCTCTTTTCTACTAAGACATTCATCACCTACAATCTTTATTATTTCTCACCTGAATATGGTAATAATCTCTTAGTTGTTCTCTCTCTCTCTCCCTCCCTTCTTTCCTCCTCCATTCCCCTCTCTTTCATCCATTCTCTAATTATCTGCCAAAATTATTTTCCTAAAGTCACTTCTCTACTTAATAAACTCCATCATCTCCCTATTGATTCTAGTATGAAATATTATTTTACCTTTAACTTCTTCCTATTTAATTTATTTTTTTGTGTAAGTGTTATAATGTATATAACCACTAACATGGTAGTATATCTATATGTAATTTATAAATAAGTAACAAATTTTGGGCTGCATGTCCAAATTTTTCTTTTTTTCTTCTTTTTTTTTTACCTTATAGAGACATGGAATTAAAAATATTTGCAGATCATAAATATATGGATCAATTTGATTATGGGAAAACTTCCTCTACCAATGCAAGGTGCAAGAATTATGGATTTTTATTGTCTCCAAAGGTTGGTTGGATTACCAACAAATCAAATGATTTACCCGGGATCATGTGGCCAGTAAATGGCACAAGTGAACTTAATTTTTCCTATCACTTTATTATATTAGGCAGCCTCTCATATATAAATCTGGAAAGAGCATTGGATATTTTGGAAGGGGGCAAGAATTTTTGAAAATTAGAAAAGGTGTTAAATCTATTTTCATTTAATCCAATATTTAAAAAATTAATTTTGAAAGACTTTTAAAAATCTATTTCATGAATGAAAGAATAGAACTATGGAGTGGCACTCTTTACCCTTTAGCACTATCCTATCAATGAATGACAGCCTAGAATAGAACTCCAACTTCCTTTTTAAAATTTTACTTATAATATTTTATTTATTTTGCTGAGGCAATTGGGTTTAAGTGACTTGCTCAGGGTCACACAGTTAAGAAGTGTTAAGTGTCTGAGACCAGATTTAAACTCAGGTCTTCCTGACTTCAGGGCTGGTGCTCTATCCACTGTGCCATCTAGCTGCCCCAAGCTCCAACTTCCCAATTCAAGTACTCTGTCTCACCATGCTACTATCTAATCAGGAAATGTAACAGAGCAAAATGGATTTCTAATTAAAAAAAAATCAATTGTTGAGTTTATCTTGTGTTTGGTACTTTTGAAACATTGATGCCTGTAGGACTGAAACATTCAGGTAACATCTACATAGAACAAAATAAAATGGAGAATTGATAGTTGTATAAAGAATGTTTTTATTCTGGATTTTGAATTTTAATTGCCTTAATCAATTCAGATGTATAATTAATATACATTCTCTTTCTATTGTGTAGACAGGACTTTCTATGACATATTTTTATGAGATTAATTTTTGTGCTTACTAGTTACAGTTGTGGCCCTATACCATTTGACCTTTATCTCACTTTTTTTCCTAATCTATAAAATGGGAATAACAACAGCACTAACTCCCAGGGTTACTGAGAATATGAAAAGACATTATACATGTAAATTTTTTGCAAATTTAAAGTGCTTTACAAATTCTACTTTTTGTTATACTTTTTATTAAAATAATAATTATTAAAGAATATTAAACTAGGAGTAAAGAAGATAATAAAAAGCATAGTTTTGGGTAGTTAAAGCTTTCAAAATGCTTGAACTCTAAGTTGATTTCCTTCCAAGGAAAATTTCATGGTCAGTGGACTAGAGAAAAACTCCTATACTTCTGGTAAGCCCCATGCTGAAATTACCATTTTGCATGAGCTCTCAGGTAACATGCCCATCTTCTTGTTCAGAAGCTCATATCATTATGTCCAACTGACTTCAAACAAGAAACTGAATAACCATAAATATGCAATTTAATCACAGGTTTGGGAGAATCTTACTTAAAAACCAACTAGTATTCACCATCCACCTATTGCAATTATGCTACAGAAAGAATGAATATCTTCTTCATGGAATAGCCAGCAGGCCAATGTCAGTGGCTCAGAGTACATATCAGGGAGTAAGGTATAAGAATTGAAAGAATGGAAGGGGATAGATTATAAAAAAGATTTTGAATATCAAATAGAATATTTTGTATTTGATAATAAAGCATTTGGAAGCTGCTTAAGTTTTTACTGATTTTATTATGGATGCAATAATTACCTAAGCTTTGACAAACTTCAATCTCAAACTTCAATTTCAAACTTCTATCTCCTTTCACTGCCTCAATTTTCTTACTTCCCTTTTCCCAGATAAATTTCTATGATTCTCAGACACTCTGACACCAGTATTGGTTACTTTTAATGGTTTCCAATCAAAAAGGTCTAATTAGATATTCAGCAGATTTCTGAACCTCTAAAATTTTCCAGATCACATTGGTTATTGAAAAAGGGTATTCTACCTCCTTCATCTTTTGTTAGTATCTTCTTTTTCCTGTTCTGATATGCTAGAGTTGGACTCACTTGGCAGTAAGTTAGAGTTTCTCTTCCCCTCTCAAGCATTGTAGCTTTGAAATAAGCTTGCACGTGGGTCTGAAAATTGGCCAAGTGCAGCTGGTCATCCCTGATCTAGTTAATCTATTAACTGACCATCAAAGAACTGCTGGATCTCATGAGTGATGATAAAGCTATTCATGCCTCTTGCTAATATGTGCAAGTCCTCGGCTGTGCCCACAATAATCACCACTTTGACCATCATCAAAGTGTTCTTTTGAATATGGACCAATATCCTGGAATTTTACTGTAGTTTTTAAAATACTGTTTTAGAGGGAGAAAATTCCAATTTCTTTGCCAACATTTTTTGAAAAGATCATAAGCTCTGGGCAGAGAACACTAGTGTGTTCTTTTGTTACTAAAACTGTGAAGAGAATGGAAACTAATGCTAATTTGAAATAAATACATTTTTCAGATTATAATCTGATAATTATCTTAGGTTCTATAAGAATAAATAGGATAAGAGATTGTCCCAAAATGTATAGTTTGCTTGCTAAAACCAAACAAATTTCAATAAAAAGATAAAAATACTAAAGAAAAATACCCTTTGAAAAGAAGCATCATTTTCAAAAGGTTCTATTTCTACACTGTCTTAGAAAAGGGTGAGTGAAAAATTTAATTCCCACCGGCTTCTGAGCTAGAAGGAAAATAAGAAAAAAAATATTGCATACTTGAGAATGAGACAAACAAATGGCCCCAGGAGTGTGAAATTTCATTTCTAGAACTGACAATGTTGTTTTAGGGAAAAGTTGGTGTTGAATAGTTTATCCACCTCTACTAGAGTTGAACAAAGAATATCAGTATTTAACACTGGCCCACTTTGCAGTGAATAAAATGTTCTGTGCACAGTGAGTTTCCAAAAACTGCAGTATATTTGTGTAGGAAGGTGGAAGTGGTTGGAAAATGGTCAGATTTGGAAAAATAAAGCACCATTACTTTTTAAAAAAATTTTATTGGGGGACAGCTAAATGGCACAGTGGAAAGAACCTTAGCCCTGAAGTCAGAAGGACCTGACTTCAAATCTGACCTCAGACACTTCACTTACTAGCTATATGACTTGGAGCAAATCATTTAACTTCAATTACCTCACCAAAATATTAAAAAAAAATACAATAGAAAAGATTCACTGTTTGTGTATGTAAGAGATTTCTGAAAAAAAAGTAGTGTTCCAAGCCCTTCTATACATACATACACATTCTGCTCTACCCTTCTAGAAACCGAATTTTCCATGGAAATGAAGAATGAATTAATCAACATTTATTAAGTGCCTTTAATGTACAAGGTGGCAGCTAAATGGCAAATTGGATAGACTTCCAGGCCTGCAGTCAGGAATACTCCTTTTCATCAGTTTAAATCTAGCTTTAAACATTAACTGCATAACTTTGGGCAAGTGAATTAACCATGTTTGCCTCAACTTGCTCATCTGTAAAATGAACTTGGTAAGGAAATAACAAACCACTCCAGTATCTTTGTCAAGAAAGCCCAAAATGTGGACATGAAGAATCAGACATGACTGAAACTACTAAACAAAAACAGCATGTGCAAGTTACTGTGCTAGGTATTGAAGATACATTTTTTTTGGTTTTGTTTTGTCTTGTTTTGTTTTGTTTTGTTTGTTTTAAAAAAAAAAGATTCCCTGTTCTCAAGGAAATCATTTTTTTTCTGAGAGAATGAAACATGTTTATAGATAATAGATATGATATATATTCCCTCTAAATTAGGAGTTGATACTATCAGGAAGGGGAATCTGGAAATACCTTTTGTTGAATGTGACACTTGTTTTGAATCTTGGAAGGAATAGGGGTTTCAAGAAAGTAAGATGAAGAAAGAGGACCTTACATGCATGGAGCATAGTGAATCTATGTGAAATTATAGAGACAAGAGATAGAATGTCTTATAAAGGAAACAGCAAAGTAGATAGGTTGGCTCAATTGTACAATGCCTGAGACAGAGTAGAGTATTATCATCTTGAAAAAATGTGTTGAAACCTAATTATTAATGGTTTTAAATGCCAGACAGAGGAATTTATGTTTTAACATAAAAGCAAATGGAAATCTCCAAAACTATTTGAGAAAAAGACTGACATAATTTAGCCAGTTTATGGAGGAAGAAGATAACTGCAGGCATGGAGTCTTACTATGAGTTACATGCAATACTATAAACTGGAACTTATGGAGGACTGCTCTAAAGCTATTGTTTTATAAGTTGAAAAAAAGGAAATAGATGCAAGAGATAGCAAGATGGGATCAACAAAACTTGATATTTGACAAAACACCTCACAAAAGTGGTTTTAACAATGTATATAGTACTCTACCTCTGTAGTCAGCTATCAGGAGAAAGAAGGTCATAGATTTCTTTAACATGTTTTCTTGGTTACTGAATAATTATTTGATTACCCAAACATGAGATATTGTTTATTTAATGATCTTTTTATTTACATTTTTGCAGTTTCTACATATTTTTGTTTTCATCATTTCACTCTATCAGCTCATAAAAATCTCCCTATGCGTTTTCTAGATTTCTTATATTCATGACTTCATACTTTGTAAAACCATCTTTTGGTCATTGTTCTTTTTACTATATTATAGTTGTGATTTCAATGGTTTGGAGAATTTCCAGTGAGAAACTCCCACTGCCAATGAAAGAAGAGTTAAATGTATTGTATGTGTCTTAGGCAATAATTAAACCCCAGTTTTCCTAACTCTGAGACTTATTCTTTGTCTATTTTGCTCCTTTTTCTTTAAACATTTGTATCATTTTTATTTTATTTTGCATTTTTCCATGTTCTAATTGATGGGGTTCCACTTTGTTTCCAGTTCTTTGCTTCAACACCACAAAATGTTTCTACTAATAGTTTAGCACATATTTGATCATGGCTTCTGTCTTTTACTTTCTTGGGAGTCTGTGATCAGTACTGAGATTGCTGAATCAGAGGATTTGAAACATCTAGTAATTTTTCTTGCATAATGCCAAATTGTTAAAAAAAAAAACGGTAATACCACTTTGAAACTCTTCCAAAAAATGCAACACCTTTTCTTTATGTTGACTTTGTTTCTGTCCCTAACATCATACCAACTTCATAAAACAAATATCAAAGCTGGGTATGATAGAAGATTAGGAGACATAATATGTGATAAGCATAAGTTAAGAGCAATAGAGATATAGCAGTATATTGAGAAAGTTGAACTATATGCAGTGATGGACTTGAGCTTAAAGGGGAAAAAAAAGCCAACAAGATTTAGAAGTATGAGTTTTGGGTTGAGGGAGTTACACTTAGAAAAATAGGAAGAGGAAAAGGAAAGAAGGAAGGAGATAGAAGAAAAGAGAAAAGAAGGAAGGAAGGAAAAAGGAAGGAACGAAGGAAGGAAGGGAGGAAGACAGGAGGGAAAGAGAGAAGGAAGAGAGGGAAGGAAAGGAGGAAAAGAAGGAAAGGAGGAAGAAAGAAGGAAGGAAGGAAGGGAGGAAGCAAGGATAAAGGGAGGAAGAAAGGAAGGAAGGAGAGAAGGAAAGGAGGAAGGAAGAAAGAAGGAAGGAGTGAAGGAAAGAAGGAGGAAAAGAGGGAAGGGAGGGAGGGAGGAAGGAAGGGAGGAAGAAAAGAAGGAAGGAGGAAAAGAGGGAAGAGAAGAAGGGAGGAAGGAAGGATGGGAGAGAGAGAGGAAGTAAGTTTTTTTTCTCCTAAGAAGTGAGTACTTATTATTATATTAAGTAACTCTTAAATACACAAATTCCAAAAAATGTGATAAAATTATGAGAAATTGCTGACATATTTACACACAGCTCAAGGCATTTTCTATGGTTAATCTCTATTCCTAGTGTACTGAATGTCACATAATGTAAATTCTTGGGGCTAGCATCATCAGAATCCAGCCAGATTTACAACCAGCATATGTAACAAAAGAACAAATCAAGAGAAAAAGAACAGTTTTAGAATGAGTGGTGCAATTCAAATTATTGTTAGAGAATAACTACCCAGGGATTCATTGTAACTCTGCTGACAGTACCCAGTAGTGAATGCTGAATAAAAGAAACAGTAATCATTCTACTCCAGGGAATTCCCAAGAATAGGAAAGTACTTGAAGGTGCTCAAGAATGTGTGAAGAACAGCAATATTAGGGCCTCTGTAGCATAATGACTAATATCATGAGATGGTAGTCATCTAGTAAAAGTAACTGAGCAAACATTTTTGGAGCAGCTATGGATAAAACAATGAACTTTGCTCAGGGACACAAGGAAAAGGAAACAGTTCCTGCCTTCACTAAACTTCTGGTTTAATCAGGAAGTGGAGCATGCATACACACAAATATAATACCAAGTTAGAATAAGAAAAATGCAAAAAAGAAAAAAAAATTCAATCAACAGGAATTTTTTAAACTCTTACTAAGTATTAGGCATTTTTCATTTGTGAAGGTACAATATCAAAAATACTTAAAATCTCTGTTTTATTGAATTAGGGAGTAACATGGTGAGATAAGTGCACAAAGAAAATCACTTTAAAAACCACTGTGTAGGGGGGCGGAGCCAAGATGGCGGAGTGAAAAGGTGACTTTCTGCCTC
>JAJPUD010023509.1:0-19887 GCA_023553655.1 Myrmecobius fasciatus
AGACATGAAGTGTTAAATGTCTAAGGCTAGATTTGAACTCAGGAACTCCTGACTTCAGGGCTGGTGCTCTATCTACTGCACCAACTAATTGCCCCATTCACTCTCTCTTTTGCAGATTCTTATAGTATGGTATGGTATAGGCAACTTCCCATCTTAGCCATCAAAAAAGGGACAAAGGATGGTTTATGGGCAAAGCATCTCACTTCTCCTACACATGGAACTGGACTATGGAAAAAGACTCCTCCATATTTGCTTCAGGGCTCCAGTGGATGGAGCACTGAGCTTGGAATCAGAAAGACTCCCCTTCCTGAGTTCAAATCTGACCTCAGACACTTATTAGCTATGTAACCCTAAGCAAGTCACTTAATTCTGTTTGCCTCAGTTTGCTCATTTATAAAATAAGCTGGGAAAGGATGTGGCAAACCACTCCTGTATCTTTGCCAAGAAAATCCCAGGTGGGCTCATGAAAAGTTGGACCCAACTGAACAAGGGACAAATGTTTGTTCCAAGGGACCCCATTCTGAGTAGCCACCAGTCCAGTGATGCACTGAATCCCAGTTTTAACTTTTCCTTGTTGGTAAAAGGCTGCCCACCAGCTGCTCCCGTAGTAGAAGCAGTCATCTGGGAGGCAATAAGCCTGGGTCTTTCTTACCACCACTGAGGACTCCTATGATTCTCCCCTCTGCTCACAATCTCTTGACTTTCAGCTCTGATCCCCACAGCATCCAGGAATGTTTTCCGGGCTAGAAGCCATACTTCCCAGGACCATCAATTTTTAGTGTGACAGGTACATGGCATTGTTCTCCTTCAGCTTTTACTACAAGTTAAAAAAAATAGAGGGCCCAAGGTGTGCTGGAGCCAGTTGCAACTTTGCATTTTCAGTGTGAGCAACTTACCCTTTAGACACTACAAATCAGGGCTTGAATTATTGTTTGGTTGGCTGTAGATTTAAGAAATTGATTTTAAGGTGCAGGTTAAACTGAAGAGTGTGTCTTGCCATACACTTCCTCCCCTCCAAGTGCTGGTTGTTAAGCATTTACCAGGACTCCAGGGCTTTGCACCTCAGTATCCTTTTGTTAAATTGTTGGAAATCTGATTTTTTTTCTTCCAGGATGGCCAACTTTATGTAGTGTTTTCTATTATTTGCCACTGGCAGCATCTTCCAATCCCCACTGAACTTAACACTCTTCCAGGCCACAGAGAGGATTCTGTATGTATCAATCAATCAATTTGTAAACATTTATTAACCTCTACTATGTGCTAATCATTGGGGATACAAAAAGAGGTGAAAAAAGAGTCCTTGCCCTCAAAGAGAAGGGCAAAAGGACTCTCGTGGGGAGGGGAAAGGAAGGGAGACTACTCTTTTCTGGAAGTCTGTCCCCCCACTCCCTCATGACCATCTTGTTTTATTTAATGACTTGGACTTTGGGAAACTTCACAAACAGCCTGACTCAAATCTGTCTGCTAATAGTCTAGGCTTAGTATTGAAATAAATCCAGACACTCAGAGGTCCTTTAACAGATATAGCACCAAAAGATCATCTGGTCCCTTCACAAATACATGGAAACACATCTGGAGAGCTGGGAGGAGTGTGGTCACTCTCAAAGTGACAGAAAACTGCATTAACAGAGCCAGATAATAAAGCCAGATTCAGCACCTGAATCAGTGGTACATTGATGGAAGCAGGGTGTTGGGCTAATCTAGGGAACAACTCCTGGCCTGTTAGAAAAAGAACTAGTCCAGCCTTTATGGAGCAGGGACGGAGAAGACAAAACAACCCTAGAAAACAATAATTACATCGCACCATGTTTCTCCATTAAGTTCATCACAGGATGGATGTCCATCTTGCTGGTGACCTTCCTTAAAAGATGAGGCAGCTAGACTGCACAGTGGATAGAACACCAGCCCTGGAGTCAGGAGGATCTGAGTTCAAATCTGACCTCAGATACTACCCTGGGTGACCCTGGGCCGGTTACTTTACCCCAGATTGCCTCCAAAAGCCCTCCTCCTAGTAAGTATCTGAGGTCAGATTTGAACTCAGGAAGTGGAGTCTTTCTGATTCCAAGCTCTAGGCTCCATCCACTTAATTGCTCTGGAACAATCTGGAGGAGCCTTTTTCCACAGTCCAGTCCCAGAGGAGTAAGATGCTTTATCTGGGAGCGCAAGAAGGGGAATCGTGTCTAATGAGGCTGAAAAAGATAGGTTGGAGTCAGGCTGTGTAATGCTTTCAAAGCTAAACAGAGGGTTTAAATTTCATTCTACAAGCAACAAGAAGCCTCTAGCATCTGGAATTGATAGAGAAGGAGGTCCCACTGTCACATATGTGCTTTGTAAGGAGTACGCAGAGTGGATGAAAGCAGGGGCAGCCAGAACAGAGAGGTGATTTTGGAGGCTGTTCCAATAGGAGAGTGATGAGGGACTGATCCAAGGTGGCTGCTGGATGAGCAAAGAGAGAGGGTCCAAAGAGGTTGTAAAGGGAGAAACTGCAAGATTTGGAACTGCTTGGGTCTCTGAGATGAGGGAAAGATATCCAGGACAACTGGGAGATCAGGAACCCAAGACACCCAGGTCTCCTCCAGTCCATTTTCTTTCTCTCCCTTGTTCTCTTTGGTTTGGTTTCTCCCTTCTCTGTGCAAACGTCCAGGACTGTGATGTTTGGATATAAAACTTAGTGGCTTTACTCAATTTGCTGAGAAAGTCTCTTTAGTTTTTCTTCTATTTCTTGTACTTCTTCCATTTTCACTATGAAATGCCCTAAGGATGACATTGCTTGGCTGGATCACTTGCCAAGCTTTCTTTAAACTGATTTTACCCTCCACTGCTCGAAATACTCCATCATGCTTCCTCACAAAATTTTACAATAAACATGTTCTAAATTGATGCTGGCTGTGGCCAACATCACCCTCTATTTGACAAGTAAGTCAAATGTTTGCTGAGATTCCTTTTGGGGGCTTTTCCCTCCTTGTTATGACAACTTCTATCAGTTAAAACTCTGTATTAAATTATCCTAATTTGTCTTGTCATTTCTTCTGTTTATTATCCATTTTTTATGATCCATTACTTGTTGAAATTCTTGAGAATTTATTTTTCCATTTGCCCAGAAAGTTTTTTTTCTTGTCATCCCAATTTTTTTTTTAAATTCTGACTTTCTTCAGAGAAGTTAGGTGTTTTGACTATAATAGACAATGGCTTCAGGGAGGACTACCATTTCAATAAAGAGACTTTTTCCATCTGTTAAAACATCATCGGTTTAAATGATCAAATGATATGAACAAACAGTTCTCAGAAGAAAAATTGTAAAGTGTTCACAACCACATGAAAGAATGCTCCAAATCATTAATAATGAAAAGATGCTCCAAATCACTAATAATAAAGAAAATGTAAATTGAAACCAACTTGAAGGTTCATTTCACACCCTGAAAATTGGCAAAGACAACAAAAAATGGCTATAGTTACCATTGGAAAGGTTGTGGGATGATAGGAACACTGTGGAGCTGTGGAATGGTGCAACCATTTTGGAAAGAAATTTAGAATTATACAAATAAAGTGATTAAAATGCCCATACCCTTTGAACCAGAGGCTTTATTACTGGCCTTACAGTCCAAAGAAGGCATCAATAGGAAAAAAGTCCCCATATATTCCAAAATATTTATAGCAGTGCTTTTTGTGATAATAAGGAATTGAAAACAAAGTGGAGGCCCATCAACTGAGGAATGGTAGGATGTGAATGTAATGGTATGTTATTGTGTTATGTGTGTGATGAATACAGAGAAGTCTGAAAAAATGTCTATGAAATGATACAAAGGGAAGTGAGCAGAACAAAAAAATTATACACAATGAATAAAGCAATGTAAATGGAAAGAAAGCATATCCCCCCAAAAAAGTTTGTGTAACAAAACCATAAAGATTAAGCATGACACAAATGAAGAGATGTGAAAGAACAATTATAACCTATCCCTTAGTGGAGGCAGGGATGCCACTGGGCTACACATTGCACGTTTTCAGAATTTTTTCAATATATTGACTGATTTTTTTTTCCTCTTTAAAAAATATTTGTTAGGTAGGATGTCTCTCTGTAAAGGACAAGGAGAGGGATACTGGGTATAACTATGATGATAAAAAATGATGATATCAAACTCAAATAAAAATGGGGCCACTAAGCCATGTTGAAGAATTTCAGGTCAGAACTGACTTAAAAGACTATATATTAACATCTACATTGTATTATATTATTATTTTGTTAAATATTTCCCAATTACATTTTAATCTGGTTGGATCCCAATAGGGTGGCCATGGGCCACATATTTGACTTATTAAAAAAAAAAAAAGAGGGGCAGCTAACTGATTCAGTGGATAGAGAACTGGCCTTGAAGTCAGGAGGACCTGAGTTCAAATTTGGCCTCAGAGACTTAACATTTCCTAGCTGTGTGACCCTGGGCAAGTCACTTAATATCAATTGCCTCAGCAAAAAAAAATGTATATATATATATATATATATATATATAGTCAATTGATCTGGTTGTAAAAAATCACATCACATGTTAAGTGAAGTGAGCAGAAACAAGAGAATGTTGTACACAGTAACAAGATTATGTTATGATCAACTGTGATGGGCTTGGTCTTATCAACAATGTGATGATTCAAGGAAATTCCAATAGCCATCTGCACCCAGAGAGAAAAATATGGAGACTAAATGTGGATCAAAGCAGAGTATTTTTCCTTTTTATTGTTGTTGTTTGCTTGTTTTTATTTCTTGTGTTTTTCCCCTTCTGATCTGATTTTTCTTGCACAGCATGAAAAATATGGAAAAATGTTTAGAAGAATTGCACATTTAATCTATAACATTGCTTGATGCCTTGGGGAGGTGAAGGAGGTGAGAAGAGGAGAAAAATTTGGAACACAAGGCTTTGAAATGATGAATGTTGAAAACTATCTTTGCATGTATTTGGAAAAATAAAATACTATTAAAAGTTACATCATAAATAAAACAAGAGCAATAAATTACCTTTTCACAACTGTAGATGAGATAGTGAAAATCAAAGGTGGAAAATGGGCAATTCTGTTTGTTTAAAGGTCTCATTTCTAAAATACCTAGAGAACATATTCAAATTTATAAAATTGAACCTTTGTAATTATGTTATAAAATTATCAATTATTATCAATTTATAAAAGTGAACCTTTCTAATCGATAATCCTAGAATAAAATAGGTATTTTTCAAAGAAAGGAATCTAAAATTTCAACAACAAAGTGAAAAAAAATGCTTAAAATTATTGATAACTAGAAATATAAATTAAAATAACTGAGATTCTACCTATCAGTTTGTGAAGCTGACCAAAATGGAATATTTCAATTGCTGAAGAAAAGGTATACTAATACACTGTTGATGAGCAGTGAATTGTTTTAGCCATTCTGTAAAGTAATTTGCAACTATATCACATAAATCTCTAAGCAGTGCTTACCCTTTGACCTAGTGGTAAAGATGGCAACAAATTCAAGAAGGTCTTTGTAGCTTAACTGAACTCTGGCCAAGGAAAGCCCAATGATGGAAGCATATGCAAGTGGCACACTTGTGTTTGGAAATTTCTGATAAGGATGGAGGGCCAGGGCTTAGACAGGGAGGAATTCTTTGTTTCCTGGGTCCTTGTTGCTGGATGTAGGATAGCCTTTTGGTTGGCTACCAGCCAATAATCTTTTTTCTAGCTAGATTTGGTTGAGGGGTACAAAATACTAGATTACGGGTAGATAAGGAAACTTTGTACCCTTTGTCCTTGCCCTGGGTTGCCTCAATGTGGCAGAACAGTGGTGGTCCAAGACAGAGTTTACTGACAGCTGTGAGGACTAGAGAACTGCTTAAGATAGAAGTTCTGGAGGTAACAGACTCTTGTGGTCCAAACAAGAAAGACAAAACCCAGGCTGTTGTGTTCAGTTCTGTATGTTACATTTAAAAAGATTATGACAGACTCAGAGCTTGCCAAGCTGGGTCTAAAATGATCTTCCCACAACATCTGAAGGAACAAGGGATCTTTACCACAAAATGGCCTTTGAGGCTGGTGTTGGAAGGGGGAATTTGATTTATTCTGCTTTTTTGGGACATAGCACTAGAATGGGTGAAATGTGTGGGGAAATATATTTTGGTTCCATATTGTAAAATTCACATCATTAGAGCCACCCCCCCTCAAAAAAAAAGTTAGCATTAGTTGCTGTGGGATGTGGTGAGAACTTCACTAGAAATATTCTAAGGCAAACTAGAATACACATCTCTTGGAGGCTGCTGAGAGGATTATCCTGTGGATTAGAGTTTGGGAATAGATAACTTCTAACCTCTTGTAGTCTTGGAAAACTGATTATACTCAGATTCAGAGGATTTTGAATGAGAGGAGACCTTTGGCATTAATTTCTGACACATTAAAATGCCTATTTATGTTCTAGAAGCTGTGGCTTCAGATTTGTTCTCCCAGTCCCTGCTACAGATGCCCACCCTCAGGGCTCTTGGGGTAGTGCTGAGTGTAGGCTTTCTAGTGCTAGCTCATGGGTTCCCACTTGTGTGCTGTCCCCATGATTTGCTGTTAGTCACTAATTAGCTTTTAGAGTAAGAGCAGTTAGTATACAACACTCCAAGTCCAGGGGAAAGTGGGATCAAGCTCAGAAAGGCCATGTGGCTAAGGGGTAACTCACACTCCTGGAAATCGATTTGCCAGAGTCCTCAAGATGGTCATCTTTGGCAATGGTGTAGCTGGTCCTCTGGGTCCTGCTGCAGCCTTTCCTCATCACCTCCAGGCAGTCCTCAGCTCCCAGTCAGACCCACTAACATCTGTGGGTCGCCCACTTTAGCTGAGGCAGCGGAATCACCTAGGCTGATTCTCCCCTGATGGGAGTACTGCCCCTGACGGACGGACGGGCTCTTACTACTTAAAACAGTCAAGCTGGAGATGCCATCTTTCAATAACTCTCCAAGGATGAGCTTGTAAGGGAGCAGGCGGGGGCTCAAAATTCTTGCACAGCCCAGAGTCCCTGCATGCCGGCACTGCCCCATTCATCACACCTTCACTTGTACTCAAACCAAGAAAAAAAATCCCTTTGAGTCCAAGCTAGGAATAAGGCTGGTGGAATCAATCTGATATACTTTCAGGCCAGAATTTCTTTTTCAGAAACTTTATCTAAATAGTCTTGTGCCAGAAAAAAAAACCAGAAAACAAAAAAACAACAAAACGGTTACAAAGCAACTGCCCATAAACTCGGGAACAGCTGAACAAATTGGGACATATGAATGGAATGGCACGCCACGGTGCTATAGGACATAATGACCGTGAGGAATTTAGGAACAGAGCCAAACTTGGATTAGCTGCAATAAGCAGCCTTGGTTCCAGCTTCTCTCACCCTGTGGACTGTCCCACCTCCTCCCCGACAGCCTTGTCCATCTTGAGATTCCTTCACTCTAGGGCCTTCCCTCCTGATTGTGAGTGCCTGGTCAAGGCCACCATTTCATGAAGGGCCTCAGCCATGATCACTTCAATCCACCCTTTACTCTCCAGTCTGCTCCCTGTCAGCCCCTCACTTCTTTATTTCTAACCTCCCTTTATATTTTGTCTTTCTTTTTTTTCATTTATTTTTTAATTAAAGCTTTTTATTTTCAAAACATATGAATGGATAATTTTTCAACATTGACCCTTACATAGCCTTGTGTTCCAAATTTTTCCCTCCTTCTCCCTACCCCCTCCCCTAGATAGCAAGCAATCCAATACATGTTAAAATATATGTTAGATCCAATATATGTAAACATATTTATACAATTATCTTGCTGTATAAGAAAAATCAGATCAAAAAGAAAAGAAAATGAGTGAGAAAACAAATACAAGAGAACAACAAAAAGAGTGAGAATGTTATGTTGTGATATTTTGTCTTTCTTTAATAGGAATGGAAGCTCCTAGAGAGCCAGGATAGTCTTGCTTTCCCTTGTCTTGCTAGGGAGTCCGACTCCCTAGTACTTATCACTGTGTGAGGAACATAGCAAACATTTAATAAATGCTTTATTTATCGGTGATGAAACAAATTCTCCCCACTCCCCTTTCATTCCCTCCCTCATCTTATTCTTGTGTTTTGCTTAAATCTTTTTCTATGTAGCAAGGGAAAGTTCAATGAGTGGTCAAGTATATGGGAACATGGGACTGATTAAAAAATGATTGATGGAATAACAAAAGAAAGCAACAAAATTTTTTTAAAAAGAAAAAAAGCAAACCTTTTAAAAATAGATTTTGTACTGATTTTGCCTACATTTAAAATACCAACCTCTTTCTTTTTGAAGATGTCCCCTATTCTCTCCTGCTGCTGTGTCATGGTTAAAAAAAAAACCCACAATATCTGCTGGCTGAGTTCTAAGTACAATTGAGAAGACACTGACATAGTCGGGACAGCGTGAGCTCCTTAAGACATCATACTTCTGCCAATTTCTTTTGGACCCTGAGCATTTGCAGTTAAGAAGTCATAAGTTTTTTTAAAATAGTAAAATCCCTCTAATCATCCCTTCCTACTTCTTAATAGATCATAACATACATTTGATGGCATTTAGAGAAATATGGGCTCAATGAGGTGGTCAAAGACATCTTAAATTTTTTATTAGAATTGTTGTTTAACTTGGTTGTTGTTCTTAAATGCAGTACCATGCTTATTTGTCCCTTTTGATGTTCAAATGGCTTAGTGTTTTCAGCCTCTAACTGGTTAAATTTTTCCCAGATCCTTCAATAAAGCAGGGAGAAGCTGTTTTGTGCCCAAAGTGCAGAATCTCAAACCCTATTTGCCAGCTTTTAGTCTTGGCAGTCTGAAGACCTTGGAAGAATGTATGTGGTAATGACCCAAAGGAAGTAGTTCAGGAGGAATGCATGTGCTTCCCATAAACTTTTAGACTTTTAATGATTACCACGATGGCCAAATTCTCAGCATAGCACTGATTTTCAATAAAACTTCAGGAAAACCTAGAAAACTCTAATCATTTTTAAAAAAATCTCCCTGCTAATATTGGTATTCTAAGACAATTTGCTTACCTATCAATGTGATTCTTGTATTTCTGGTGAGATACAGCTCTGGAAAAGAAAGTCCCAATATGTAAATTCCCCATGGAAACAATATTATGAAAACATTTTTAAAAATAAAAAATTATGATCTGGAGCTATGTTCAAAATCTGTCTTTTTATAAAATGCCCATAAATACTTTATTTTTCTCAACTATATATATATATATATACATGTATATGCCATTTGATATAAACATGTAAATTATGTTCAATATAATAATATAATGAAGCCGAACAGAACAACTAGTTGTTAAGTCTATGTGATACTATATTCCAGGGGGAGAGGAACAAAATAAGCAAAGGGGAACTTGTTTATTGGCCAATCTGATGGTCCAAGGTTTGGTCAGTCAGTCAACCAGCATGTTGTTTCATCCCAGTTATTTGGGGAGAGCACCAAATGAGGCTGGATAGAATGAAGCCACATTTTGGAGGTCCTTGGGTTCCCATGGGCAGTGGAAAGGTACTCAGTCACTTGTAGTTTGAAATCTCCTAGCTTCTCATTGTTTCTAATAGGTTGCTAGTATAGACTTTATAACAAAGATAACCCTGTAAGGTAGTAGTGTAAATATCCAATCTATAGATAAGAAGAAACATGAAGCCCCAGAGAAGTAGAGCAACGTCCATAATCACACAGTAACACAGCTGGTCCTCGAACTTGGATCTTCTGACTGGTGGGATACTCATCAAACCATGAATTCTCTATGGGCCAAAGCAACTGACCTACAGTACCGGTTACACAGAGAAAACTTAAGATTCTCACAGAAAAAAAAAAAAACAAATAAACCCAAAAAGCCAAACAAAACCCATAGCAAAACAAACAGTTGAAGAGCAAGCACACTGCAGGAAACAAACCAAATAACAGAACAACGTGGACCAACTGAGAAAGCTGGCTTTACTGGGACACGAATCCAGATTGTCTAATTTTTAGGAACTGCCTCTCCATGGGCTTAAGTTTTGCTGCATGACTTAGAAACTTTAAGTAATAAGCTCCAAGGGCTTAATATTTGGGGCGAATCTCCACACCTCTTTCGGGGTTTTGTGAATTGATTTCTTTTAAAAGGCACCTTTTCCCAGGGAAGCCTTCCATTTGGGATTCACCATCTGTCTATGGACCCAGAAAAATTTGTACTCAGGACAGTTTAGTTTTTCATCTGAAGGAGAGAAAGGATGATGTCCAGGACATAGAGGAGATGCAGTTTACATGGTCTGAGGAAATGCCTTACATCCATGAAGTCACAGGCCTATTAAACTATCCTACTGAAATTTATAGCATCCTAGGTTAAGATCTGAAAGAGACCTCGGAAGTCATCTAGTTCAATCACCTAATTTTATAGATGAGGAAACTGGGGTCTGGAAAGGTTGAGTGACTTGTACCGGGCCACACAGGTTGGCAGGAAGTGACAGAGCTGCAATCCCAAGCCATGTCCTCTGACTGGGCCCAGGGCTCATGTCATCCCTACTAGAAAGACTGCAAAAGGAAAACCTGATTCTCAACTAGAGATGGTTCAGCAAAGAAACAAAGAGATGCTTAGGAGAGGTAAAACACATTTTGGGTCACAAGTGACACAGAATATTATTCTGTTGCAGGAAACAATGAGCAGGATGAAAGAAAAAGCAAAGAAAGACTCATGTGAAATGATGGCAATTAAAGTGAGTAGATCCAGGAAAGCAAGGGATGCAATGAGTACAACAATGTAAATAATTAAAAAAAGAAAGAGTATTTCAAAATTATAACAAACAAGCTTGTCCCCAAAGCAGAGAGAGATAAAACAGCCAGCTCCTTTGTGAGGAGGCTGGGGAGGAGGGTATTGGTTCATTGCTTTCATTGTGGAACATGGCTTATGTCTGATTTCTTTTTACATATTGATACGTTTGACTGAATTTGTTGCTTTCCTTCCTCTTCCCATCCCCCACCCAAAAAATTCCTCCTTGTAAGAGATGGCTGTTTTGGAGTTGGGAGGGAGAAAACAAAGGGGCAAATAGAGGATATAAAAAACTAACAAAAGATAAGACAAATCAACTTAAGAAATGCTGCTAATCTGTATGTCAGAAATTTGTTGTTTTCTGTGCAATCCTCTGCTTTATTCTGTAATGTAGATAGAAATGCTTCTTTAATTTGGTGTTTGCTAAGTTTGGAAGTAGTTGAATGGAGAGGGGAGGGAAGAAAAAAGTGGTTACAAAGTGCTAAGCTTAAACTTTCTGGTCAGAATCTGTTCCTGCCAGTCAAGAACAAGGAACAAAGTAGATGTGTTCAGCCCCTCCCTCCACTGCCCATGCCTTCCACTGCCATTAGTAATTTCTAAGAATAACTTGGCGCTTTCAGGCTGGAAATTCTATCCTGGCTTTAGTAACTATGACAACTGTTTCTCCTGATCCCTCTTCTCTCCAGTGTTGATGAACTGGTTGGAACAGGTCAGTGTTAGAGAATTGCTTTTATTCATCATCCCTTCTCAGGCTATATGTGCTGCTAGCTGACTACCAAAGAGCCATGGGAACAAACATCCAGGACAAGGTTTGCAGTTGTCTCTGTTCTCCACTCCCCCTCCTCAGAGATTTTTAAATGTTGTCATTTAAATAATTACTTAAAGTGGAAGGGAGTTGAGCTTTCCCTTTCCTCTGAGCATTTTCTACCTAAGAAATGCAATTAGGACTTCGTGGGCATTAACACAGTCCATTGATTTAGAGTAACATTCAACTCTGTTCCTTCAACTGCAGATATTTCAGGATGAGTAATTACAAGAAATTTGAGAATATATTTAAAACTGGGGCTGCAGTTGGTGAGGTCCTTCATGCAGCAGCCTTCCTAACACCTTTCAAGCACAAAAGTCACAATGCACATGTGTTTAGTGTAATAAGGCACTTTTCTCACAATACCCTGAGGAGGCAGACATCACAAGAATTATGATCGTCTGTTTTATAGATAAGGAAATGGGGAGGAAGGGAAGTTCACTGGAGTAGGATGACTTGCTCAAAGTCACAATTTGTCAGAACCAGCCAAGATTCAAATCCAGATCTCTGCTGTCTCGCCTCTTAACATTTTTCTATTATCCCACATTACCTCTCAAGAAAATATATGTTTAAAAAATTAAAAAAACTCTGGGGTATTTGTTCCATTGGTCTGCCTTGGCCCACTTGTAAAAAGTCAAGTCAGAAACTGGTTGGAAGTCAAAAAAAATTAGGGATACAATAGTTTATTTTTAGGGGACTAGTCCTGGTTAACCTAGAGCCCATCCCAGGTAGGTCTGAAAGACAGAGGGAAAAGACTCCTTAAAAGTAGACTGCTAGGAGAAAGGAGAGAGGTGAGAAAAAGAATGGTGCCAATGTGGAATTGCTAGAGAGAGCCCCCAGAGCTCCCACCGATCACATCAACATATCCCTTGATTCCCAGCCCTGCAACCTTAGGGACTGCTAAAAGCACATTTTTCTGGAGAGGTCGTTCTCTCCTTGGTCCAGCTAAGATTTCATCTCACGTTCAAGGTACAGAGCTCCTTTACTCTTGTGTATTCTATCACCTCCATTCATCACTGTCACTATCCCAATCATTATTTTCCTGATCACTTTGAGGTTTGCTTGTTAGCTGAAATTATGTTTTGTGTATTTAGTGTTTGGTATTAGCTAATCTCCATGGTTAAACTATGACCCCTCTTGGTCTGGAATGGGACTATTTCCCTCCAGTCAGCCCAGAAAGTGGCTTTGGTTCTGAGACCCAAAAGAGCATAGTAACCCTGGACTGAAAATATCTTCTGTGTGATAGGTAGGTTTAATTCTAGCCCAACTCCCCCTCTTGCAGAGGAGAGCAGGAGTAATCACCTAATCACAGCTGTTCTCCTCATCTCCACAAAGGAGGAAATAGCTCTCTTCCTTGGAGACATGGAATGGGGCAGTGCAGATCATTTCTAAAAATATCTAGGCTATACCCATCTCAAATCCTTTGGGCCTGGTTCAAAGTGTCCCATATGCAAAGGTGGTTCACATTTAGGTGATCATCCCTCATAGATACAGGAACTAATCCCTGGGACCCTTCATTGACCACTCAAGGTTTTTACTGAAACCAATATCCCAGTTTGGAAGGTGAGGAAAGGCTCCGGGTCCCCAGTTAATGAAGCCCCCCCCCCCGGAGCTTTGCTACCTCTACCACTCAGTCTTAAGATGGTCCTCCAACTTTTTCTACCTGAAACCCGTTTTTGCCTGAGAAATGTTTCTGTGACTCCAGGTATAGAAATATATAAAATAGGTATACAGATTAAACATTTACTGGTAACAAATAATAATTTCATGACCTCCACAAACAGTTACAAGATGGGGTCATGACCCATGGTTTAAGAGGCTGGACTCTAGAGAGCATCCTTGGGTTCAAGGCACCTGGCGGGTTCACATTCTTAAAATTATAGTTCAAGTCAGCCAGCAGGCGCTATGACCCCAAAACAAAGGATGCACTAAGATGGCTAGCCAGCCTTACTTCTCATAATCCTGGGGTACACTCCCCCTGCAATGCAAATAGTGTCAATGAGTGTTACATCCTGTGTGTCCCAGAGAAACAAACTTGGAGGGAATAAGGGAATAAGGGAAGGGCTAAAGCCCTTCCTCCCCGGGGCCTGGTTCTTCTGCTGCTTCCCAGGGCCCTGGGCCTTCCTGTTTCACAGCCAGAATCCTCTTTTGGATCCATGGCTGCCAGAGGTCCCAATTTTCAGAGCCGTCGCCTGCCCTTACCACCCTGTGAGTTTGGTTTTTGCTCCCTGCTGGGTCTAGATTTTCCTACAGGTAAGAGCTCTCCCAACCTTTCAGTTCCAAGGGGGAAAGGGAAGAGAAAGCATTCCAATCTCTTCCCCAGATCAAGATAATAAACTTATTACAGGTCAACAACAATATTTTTAATGAAAAATGACTATTTTCCAAGACAAAAACAGTTGTGAGAAGAGTGGTATTGTTTTACATAGTTTTGAAAATCTTTTAAATTTGGGGCTTAATAGAAAAATGTCTGGATTATCCTCATTGCTTCTGCATTCAAGTCTCTCTCTCTTTTTTTGTATTTATTAGTTTATTATTCAGATTTATAGATGAGGAAGGGAGGCATAGGGAATGCTTTTTTGTTTTTTAAATTAAAGCTTTTTATTTTCAAAATATATACATAGAATAATTTTCAACATTCACCCCTACAGAGCCCTGTGTTCTAATTTTTTCCTTCCCTTTCCACCACCCTCTCCCCAAGCCAGCAAGTGATTCAATATATGTTAAACATGCAATTCCTTTATACTTATTTCTACAAATATCATGCTGCACAAGAAAAATCAGATCAAAAAGGGAAAAATGATAAAGAAAAAAAATGCATTCAAGTCTCTTGTGATGTTATTTTGGTTGAAATGCATGAAGAAAATCTGGCCTCGTGCAGATAACTTAGTTGAAAAAGGAAAAAGGAAAAAAAGACAAATAACAGGAAGGTCGAAATGGATTCATGATTTAGACATAAAAAGTGATACTATAAGCAATTTAGGAGGCTAAGGTAGAGTCTACCTGTCAGATCTGTGGAGAAGGGAGGAATTTATGGCATAGAAGAATTAGAATTATGAAACGCAAAATGGATAATTTTTATTACATTAAAAAGTTTTTGTGCAAACCAAACCAACATAACCAAGATTTGAAGGTGGGTAGGAAACTAGGAAACAATTTTATAGCCAGTGTTTCTCATAAAGGCCTCATTTCTAAAATATATAACTGACTCAAATTTGTAAGAATACAAGTCATCTCCCAACTGATAAAGTCAAGGGGTATGAACAATTGTCAGATGAAGAAATTAAAGCCATTTTTAGTCATATGAAAAAAATGCTCCAAATCACTCTTGATTAGAGAATTGTAAATTAAAACAACGCTGAGGTACCACCTCATACTTATTAGATTGGCTAAAATGACAGGAAAATGACAGTGATAAATGTTGGAGTTTTATAGCCCAAAAGGCTATAAAACTGCATGTCCTTTGATCCAGCAGTCTCACTTCTGGGTCTGTATCCCAAAGAGATTATAAAAGAGGGAAAGGGACCCACATGTGCAAAAATATTTTTGCAGTTCTTCTAGTGGTCATAAGAAACTGGAAATCGGGTGGATGCTCATTGGTTAGGGAATAGCTGAAAAAGTTGTGGTATATGAATGTTATGGATTATTATTGTTCTGTAAGAAATGATGAGGAGGCTGATTTCAGAGAGGCCTGGAGAGACTTACATGAACTGATGCTGAGTGAAGTAAGCAGAACCAGGAGATCATTATACACGGCAACAGCAAGATTATATGATGATCAATTCTGATGGACGTGGCTCTCTTCAACAATGAGGGGGTTCAAACCAGTTCCAATGGTCTTATGATGGAGAAAGCCATCTGTATCCAGAGAGAGGACTATGAGAACTACATATAGATCACAACATAGTACTTTCACTTTTTTGTTGTTGTTTGCTTGCATTTTGTTTTCTTACTAATTTTTTCCTTTTTGATACAATTTTTCTTGTGCAGTGTGATAATTATGGAAATATGTATAGAAGAATTGTACAAGTTTAACATATATTGTATTACTTGCCATCTAGGGGAAGGGATGGGGAAGGAGGGAGAAAAAATTTAGAATACAAAGTTTTGCAAGGATGAATGTCGAAGACTATGCATGTGTTTTGAAAATAAAAAGCTTTATAAAAAAAGAAATGAATGTTTACATTTAATGAAAAAATAAAATGCTATTAATTAAAAAAAATTTAAAAGATAAGTAACATCCTAGTATTCATTTGAAAGTAATTTTGACCCCAAGAACCCCCTGAAAAGGTCTCAGAGATCCCTAGGAATGCACAGGCCACACTTTGAGATGACTACTTTATAGAATTAGACACAATAATAAATTCAGAGAAAAAAAAGTTTGGTGATATTTAGGGAAATAATTTAGGTCGACATTGACCTATCAATTTAGAAAACATTTAATTATCAAAAATTGTATGGATCTGGATAAAAACTAGAAAAGTGGATTGGGAGTGGATAAAGGAAGGAAATAAGACTTGTAATGAAATCTACCCAATAGAATCTTGTCTTTGATGAACCAAAACAATCAAAAACAAAAACAAAAACAACAAAAACCCCAAAGATAAAAAACTAGGGAAGAAATGTGGTTCTCAATGAGAACTTGAGGAAAGCAATTTCGAATTGCGTAAGATATAAAATTAGTCAATGTTGACTTGGTCATCCCATATTTTTGAATTCCTATCTTCAGGAAGGCTAAAGGGTCCAAAGTTTCCTTATGTACTTGTAATCTAGCATTTTGTACTCCTCACCCAAATCCAGCTATCTTTTAAGAAGAAAAAACACTATAGATAATGGCACTATATGTAACAGCAAATGAAAGGGGGAAACCCATTTCCCCAATGATGTGGGAATGGCTAAATTTATGGTTGGTATATTTATGTTGAGAAAATAGAGGCCCTGGACTTGCTCTCCCAACCCATATTCTTATTCTTACTATTATTATATTATTGCCCAAAGCAAGGCTAATGCTCTCCTCAGTGTTTTAGGGATAAATCCATGGGAGTAAAGGATGTCTTTCTAAATATTTAAAATAGTTTATGAGCTTCCATTCAATCAACTATACATTTCAATCAATACATTCACCTCGTTAATATTCCCCCAATATCAACTAACCAGAAATTATCATACCAACATACTTTTTACCACTTAGTTTCTTTTTAGTGCCAATTAACATTAATTAGCTTTAAGAAAGAGATAATTAGAGACCAGTTCCAACCATCTTGTCATGAAGAGAGCCATCTGCACCCAAAAAGAGGACTATGGGTACTGAGCATGGCTCACAACATAGCATTTTCATTCTTTTTGTTGTTGTTCGCTTGTATTATGTTTTCTTTATCATTTTTTCCTTTTTGATCTGATTTTTCTTGTGCAACATGATATTTGTATAAATATCTATATATATATTAGATTTAACATATATTTTTAATATGTATAACATATATTAGATTACTTGCCATTTAGGGGAGAGGATGGAAGGGAGGGAACAATTGGAAAACAAGCTTTTGCAAGGGTCAATGTTGAAAAATTATCCATGCTTGCACAACTTGTCAACTATTATTACATTATTAACATGTAGTGGACTTCCTACCATCTAGGGGAGGGGAGGGGACTGGGGATAAAATTTGTAATGGAAAGCTTTGTAAAGATCAATGCTGGGGAATTACCCATACATATGTTATACAAATAAAAAGCTTTAATTAAAAAAAATAGTGCCTTTATATTTCTGTCTAATTTAGTTATTTTTAATGTGTTTTTGTTGTAATTGATATATTAAAAATGGATTTACCTTTAAAAAAAGAAAAATTATCCACGCATATGTTTTAAAAATAAAAAGTTTTAGTACAAAAAAGAAAAAAAGATAATTACAGAAAAAAGCATAACAAGGACAGAACTACAAAAACCTCAGAAATCTGAAAGCATACTCTCCTCCCTATTTCAGTCCCAGAAAATAAACTCATCATTTTAGTAATGGCTGCCAACATCATCCCCATCAAATCACCAATGCACAAATTCTGCCCAGGATCAGGTCTAACATACTCTGCCATCCTCAGGGATGTTTCCTCACTTGGTAGACCCTGTTACTGCAATTCAGCTGTTGGACCTCTGATGGTTCCTTGGATGGTTATGACTTGGACAAGTTACCTCCAGTATCACTCAACTAAGATCAGGGAAGAAGAAAAGCAAAATAGATGCTCTATGTTCAAGGCTATGTTGCAACCTGATGGAGAAGTTCCTCCACACAGACTTATAGTGCCTTCCTCCTCTCTTGGAAACTGAGCTTTCATCTGTTCATACAGTTTGTATCACATTGTGTGTAATCTAGCTTAGCTTTGTTCTCTTTTCAAGAGGCCAACAAAAATATTTAATAAGAATTTTGAGAATGGGGAAGATGAAATAATTTAAAATTTAGAAAAATCCAGCAATTGCATAGCTATTCCACAAACCTTTTTTTTTCTATCCATAGTGCTTTACTCATGTGCCCATGCCTTATTTTAAAAATTTCCTAACTTCTCATCTTTACAAACCCCTACCCAGAAAACCCTTCAATCACATATCAGAATCCCACATCCCTATTTCCTGAATTGAATTGAGCTCTCAACATATATAGAGTAAAATGAAGAGCCAATTTTTGAGATATCAATTTGTATTTTATACAATATTGTTTTTACTGTATTTTAATTGGGGGAAAGGAGAGGAATAGGATTAACAAAATGGAGGGCTAGTACAAAGAAGGCCACTGAAGCATTTAAAAAACACACAGCAAAAAATAGAAAATGGGTAAGAGACAACAGAAAATCAGTAAAATCAGTAGAAAACAGACAAGCTGAGCAGCTTGGAAAAAATGCTGAATTTAGCATATATTTTAAAAGTAAGGTGTTATATCACTATGAAGCTTCATGTACAATCCTTTTTTCTGTTCTATTTTGGTTTTTTACTTATCTTTCTGTTTTATTTTGTATTTGGAAATGTTTTTATTTTGTGATTAGGTGCAGGGCACATTTCCCCACTCCCTCTAAAAGTAAGCTCTCCAAACAATCTCTGAGCTGTTGGTGACTAAGTGAATTAATTGAGCACTTAATGTAGATTGTCTCCCATTGTTAGCTTTCTTTCCATGTGCATGTCATGCTCTCAATGAGCTAAAAACTACTTTGAGGCTAGGCTGAATCTCATTCTTCTTGTATCCCCTCAAGTATAGGGTTTGGTACCTTTTTGCCCTCCACCACCAGGTACCTTTTTCCATTTCTTTCTCCTCTCCCCAAACTACCAACTTAGGGACATGAAAGTGACATCAGTCCCTACCATCTGCCTTGCCAGAGCCTCCTATGCTCTACTGGCTCTGCAAACTGCCCCCTTCCATCATCTAAGGATCCTTGGCCCTTCCAACTGGTGGGGCTTTCCACAGGCCTTGCAGCTGGACTCTCCCCTAATTAGAGAGAGAACTCCCTTTTCTTTGTATCCCCAGGACTAATACAGGGCTCAGCACTTTGTAAGGGCTTAATAAGTTCTTATTCCTTCATTCCAATAGCACATACTCAGTAAGAAAAAATTCCTTACATAGAATAATCACATTAGTATGTGCAGAGTAGAGTCTGTATAAATATTTGTTAAATTAAATCAAAAAACTGAGCAGAGAACACCATAAGGACTGTGGAAAGACACCCAAGAAGTAAAATATTTATTGAGCTTATACCATGTGGAACACAGTAACTGGCATAATGCAGGCTGCAAAATATGAATAAGTAGGGGTTCCTGCCTACAGGAGCTGGCAGTTTTTGCTCTTGAAAAGTTTACAGAGTAGTTGAGAGGAGACAGAAAAGAAGATGAACAAATAGGAACAATCACACTCTGTGTGTGTGTGTATACACACATATATGTATATGTGTACACACATGCATGCATATATATCTTTGTGATTTTGTATATTATATATGAGTATGTATGTGTGCATATATGCATACACACATCAAATCACAGATCTATAAAAAACACTAGTTAACAATGAAAACCTGTTAGGAAAGAATCAGGATCAAAAAAGCAATCAGGATGAAGAAGTTCTATCAGGTAAGACAAAAGGCAGATGATGAATTTTAATCAGGTGAAATCGTGCACAAATAATTAGGGGATGAGAAAACAAAGAGATGCAGACAAAACACGCCTGGAAAAATTGACCGAGGAAGAGTCTCTGAGGTGAGGTGATTGTAAAAGGCTTCTGAAACACCCCGTACCTGCTTACAAGGCAGAGAAAGATGTATAAAGACTTTCCAGAAG